>LWMJ02000567.1:11421-39226 GCA_001693035.2 Taenia asiatica | reverse complement strand
AGTGGCTGGTTGTTGCTTGTCAGAAGAAGCAGGCGGAGAAATAGGATGCGATGTCACCAGTAGCAATGCTAACATGGCTGCACCCAAACACCGACACCTCCTAACCGCACCAAAACGAAGTACTTGGCTGCGAAATGGTAAAACGGATGCAAGTCCCACCTGCAAGACCTAGAATAGCAGCTACCGAAGCACTGTTCCTCAAATTTGCAGCTGCTGGGGTACGCCTGCATGACAGAAAACTGTAACCACGACGATCAAATTATGGCATATAAATTAAGTGCTTTTGTGTTTTAGCTCCTTCGTAATGAAGAGATCCAATCAATTCTGAAAAATGCTTACTTTAAAAATCGTTTCGAAGAAGCAAATAGGCGCACATTTAGCCTACCCTAAGAACCTAGTCACAGACAAGGACATGTACAGCGCCTACGCCTACACAGCAAGGTGGAGTTCAACCAACCCAATCAGCCCAATCGGAATAGCAAAACACTCCTTGTATTCAACGACAGGTCAGCAGCACAATTTTTTGAAATCGTAGCCAATAAAGGCCATAATTATTTGTGAAAGTGTAGCCTAGGCGAGGGTCGCCTTTCCGATGCAGAACAGGCACTACTATACAGCGTCAGCAAAGGAAATATGAGGTCAAATCGATGCTATGGTCAGGTGGAAAATCCTCATCAACTACCGGTTAGTATGAAGAGAGAGACAAATCAAGCATTTGGATTAAATTGAAAATTACTACTGACTAGACAAATGGGCCAAATTTGATTGAAAACAGTATTTGCAAAATAAAAGAGAAGATTTGTCTGTAAAACAAATCAATACCCTTCACTTCCCGTCCCATTCCTTTCTGTAAGGGGTCAACGAGCAGCAAAAATCACATGTACGAGCGGTCGCGCCACCTTTAGACTCCGCGCAACCAAATCCATGACCCCACCGGTAGGCAACGAGGAAGCAGCGAGAGTAGCAGAACCATCGTCACTTGCAGCGATTTCGTATTAGAGGACAACAAGAGTCATCAACACTTCAGCAGTAGCCTTGGCTGATACTCATCAGCAAGATCATGCATCTGCACTACCCAAAACAAAAAGGGGCAAAGAAGTGAAGCTGGGGGGTGCGATATCACTAAAATAGAGCGTTTGGTAGAATGGAAACAACGAAAGACACGGGGTCAAGGACGCACTGACTACGCGCTTTCGCAAAGGAGGTGGTGCCTGTGGGAGCGCAGAGTGCGATACAGTGGCAGATGGAGGCAGAGACGTCGAAGGAGCCATCGGCGAGACCCACGTTGACAGCCGTGGCTGCGGTACCGTATCGGAAGGCTAAAGGCGGTAGAGGTGTTGATTTAACAATTAGATGTCAGTCACTGCTTTTGCAGCGTCGTATTCCTCGTCGCTAGGGAAAGCCAGGCTACAGCGAGGTAGAATTGAATAGTTGACACAATTTGGAGGCGTCAAATAAAAGCAACTGACCAGATGAGACCATTTCCGATGAGGTACAAATGAGTAGACTTCAACTCCAAACTGAGGATAATAACCGAAACCCAACCAAAAAAACGCCTGCAAATCAAATATTATGGAGGAATACGCATCTGTTCGCAAATAACAATGCGCGGACACCTTGCTGAACTCAGTGCATAGGCTGGCCCACCATCCGTAATTAAATTCCTCACTGAGTGCCAATCGGACACAGCGTTGATATCATTCTTAGTTATAGACGGCGCAACCCAATGGACGTCATGAGCATCTTAGATAGCCCACGCCAATTTATCCGCCACTGATTATTTATCTAACAATTAACTAAGCCGAATTTTCTCCCATACTAAGGACTCACAACGGCAAAGAGGATATTTGCCTACAGCAAACAATCTCAAGGTTTTCTTGTGTGTCGTTGACTGTCTCGTAGCTGACTTCACATGGAAGTGAAAACTTAAGCCGATCCGCACGACAACCAGTTCTCGGAAAGAAACATCAATTTAATGCATTAGCTTAACGTTGATAGTAATTGCTGCCCCTTTAAATTAATCGTCCTCCTGCCTTCGTTACCCCAATCAGAACGGGATTTTGAAGCTTTAGGAAAAATGAAGTGCTAACGTCGATTCCACTGGAATCAAACGAAGATTCAATAAAGCGTAAAAAAGATGTGACATGGGTGCGTCAAGTCACCAAGGATTCATTTTAGGGAGAGTTGATAGCATTGCCCTAATGTGTTGCATCAACCAGCTTTTGTTCAGCTCAAGCAATACCCATTATTTAAAATGTCCCTAAATAAACGGTTTACATACCAAACCACAGAAAAGAGATTATTAGCCTACGTAACATGGCTTCTTCGACTCCACTTTCAATAATTTTACCAAAGCTCACAAAATCTATCGTTCTATTGCCCCCACCTCCACAATGAGATTCGTTAGCGTACACAGAAGAACGCAACCCTTGTAGGGATGAGTAGTTAACGATTCTGTTACAAATTACCCTATATGTGAGGTTGCTAGCTAATAGCTAATGTCAAGCTAAGCTTTGAGCACTTGCTCACAGACAATTAGCACGGACCTCTTTATCCAGTCATCAGTATACTTTTAACGCTGAAGCAGTAGCTTTTAAGCAGTTGCTCAAGCATCTTTGGTGACTGCACATGAGAACTGAGCATGCAAATGAGTTCGTTGGACGGCCTAGAAGTCGTGGAGAGGATTTACTACCTCGTCGTCATGAGCTTGCTTTAGTCGCAATCGCAATGTATTCAATGTGAGGACTGCTAAGTGGGGACCTTGATAGTGTCTCTCCCGTATGGACGAGAAAGTGACAACACTTGTCACATTGATGAGGGGAGGGGACGACTCACACTTTCGTGTGGTATTCATGGGGGAATGCAAGCAGATGACGCAGACGACGTAGGTGTTTTCCATGCGCTCAGGCTACTCCATAGAAATAAATACGTGTGTGAACCTTCAATTGCATTGCTGTAATTTTGCAAATTAGACACAGTAAACAGTACGAAATCATTTTATGGTGAAATGACCACTCCACAAGAAACGTCCGACGAGCAGTGTGGATGTAGATGCGTTTGGAGATGTGTAAAAGTGAAGCCTGTTTCGAATCGACGATATCTTGCCAGTTCTGTGGCAAGTAGATCTCATCTGATTAACCAAGTAGAGTCTGGCGTTGGCCAGGAAAACAGACTGATGAACGGAGTGATGTGCGACAAGGAAACCGCTTTTCATTGTAGACATTAAGGCTATTTTTTACACAGAAGAGGAGGGAGAAGAAGAAAATGATGAACCCATTCAGTTTACTGGCCCATTTTGTTACACAGAAGGAGCTGAGCAGTTCCGTAAGTGTGGCCTTGGCTTCTATGTTCTCATTTTTATCGCTACAGCGCGCACCATTTATGTAGTGTTTGATGGCACTCTTACTTTGTTTACTGCATCTGCTAAAGCACTGCAATGATGAGCAAAGAGATTTCCATATTTTATGGCATGCGTAGATTGAGTAGGGTGGCGTTGGTGTGGTGACAGAAGTGCGAGAGCACGAACCACAAGACGAGCTTTTGCACATGTTGTAGTGATGCCCCAACCTGTTCGTCCTTTGGATACTCTCAAGTGGAGTGATGACTATCACCAAGTCGTGGGCAGTCGCATCGTTGAAGGGGACTCCAATCCCTCCCTTTTGGTTTCAGTACCTCCTTTTGGTAAGAACGAGTAACCCATGAACGCACGTCATTTCAATGTCGCATGTTGTCACTTTGTAGTGTGCCTTTTCATTCATTAAGATGACGAGGCTGCGAATGTCCTGTGGTGCTTTTGTTTGTTTTATTTTTCCCACCGCCAAGTACATATCCTGTTCAGATAGTCGAGTATTTCGAGGACGTTTATGTTTATACTTCCGATTGGCATCCTAATTTAAAGGACGAGACGCAACTAGTTGGGAGGAGCTCTGGTACAGCCTCTAACTCCTTCTGGCTTGCGGACACTTGGTCTTGTGTAGAAGGCGAACACTTGCGTGGACGCACACCTGAAATACCCAAATGCATGCACTTTATTGGAGTTTGCTTGTTTGAGGGTGAAAGCAGACCAGGTGAGTGGAAACCAAGGGAGGTAAACAACGGAGAGGAGGTGGAACTCAGCATTACTGAAGGTGATAGCATAACATGGAAGAAAAGTAAGATCAAAAATGAGCAGAAGGGGGAAGGGCAAGAGGAGAAGGAGAGAGAAAGTTTGAAGGAGAAGAAAGCTGAATGGAGGTTATTATTAACAAAGGATAAGGTGGATGAAAAATGAGAGCAGAGATAGATGCATTGGCGAAGGCGGTGGAGATGGTAAATAAAAAAGTCAAAAAGAATGGAAGGAAAGGTGAAGAAGGGTTGGTGAATGTGGAGAAGAGTATGGAGGTGGAGGCGGAGGCGGATGCAGAGGTGAGGTCGGTGGGGGTGGTGAGGACGGAAGAAAAGTTGGAAGCAGAGGAAAAGAAGATAAAGGCAGAAGGCAAAAGGAGTCGCAGATGGTTAATGCGTTTCCAAGCGCGCAAAGAACCGCGTTAGACTTCCTCGACTCTACGCATGTGGTTTGAAGAAAAGCTAGATATTGCAGCAAGAAAAGCGAAGAACTCAAAGACATTAGTTGAATGACACCATCAGTAGCTTTCAAGAGGCTTATGAAATTCTTTTATCAGCCTTCGCCAGGTTTTCTTTTGATCTTCCATTTTGAGAGCGATAATAACCCGATATTTTGCGAGTTATCAGAGGCTTTGAATGCAAATGATATCACTACTTGGGCGAACGTTAAGCGGCAGATTGTGTAAGAACCCCACCAATGCCTCTTAAATCATCCGCTCTGTTTAATCTTCCATTTTGAGAGCGATAATAACCCGATATTCTGCGAGTTATTAGAGGCTTTGAATGCAGATGATACCACTACTTGGGCGAACGTTAAGCGGCAGATTGTGTAAGAACCCCACCAATGCCTCTTAAATCATCCGCTCTGTAGAGGAACCTATCCTCTGACTAGGAAGCTAAGGCTTTCTCTGTAACAAGGCATAAATGTATCTGCGACTGACATCACTCCTGATCGCGGCTGCCAAGTTGAAGTATAGGAAGGTATTGTAGCGATCATTCACCTCTATTTAGCCTAAGCTTTGCAATAGGCGCCAAATTTCATTTGCCACCCAAGCTGCCGATTCCAAATGGATGCAGAGTGGTGAATGAAGAGGCGATTTTTATTTATTCTTACTTTCACACATTTGCTTGTTGTCGACTCGACGTTTTAGGCGCGCTGCTGTAAAGGCTGCTGCATGATCAGCACTGAGAACAATGCAGTGGTGCTACGAAATCCGCTGGAACCAAAATGAAAGGTGTGCATGATTAGGCCAAAAGTATGCAACAGAACTGACCATCGTTAAAAGGAGCAGATAAAATTCGGACTGTCAATTGAATGCGCTTCGCGATTCTGCAGACAACTGCAATGGGGCGTATGCCGTCCGTAAAGCAATATCGAGACACTTGCTCAAATGGAGGTCCTCAACTGAGCCCTCTCTGTTGCATCTTTAATACCACGCATCATGATGTGGGCAAGGTCGAATTAAATGCATAAACCCTCCATCAACTACGAACCAGGTGGTATCCTCCTTACAGTGTGCCTTTATCAATCGCATTAATTGCAGCCGATGCAATCCTCCATTCATTCATTCGTTCACTCTTGAAGTGCCAAATTGAACACCTTGTCAGTAATGGCAACAATTGCTAAATTACGCGCCTGTGGATATACAATCACATTAAAAACACAAATTTCTTGAAAAGGAAGAATACACCACCAATGCAGTGATAGATAACGTGCCTGATCAGTGCAAGTCTGCCTTCGCTGTTGATGCTGCGCCTTGCACCTTATTCTCCCCACCATGGACCATGTCTGGAGGTCCACCATCACACCTGCTACAGCGAAATGTGCATGTCACCCAAGGAGCTCATAGTACTTTTAAATAAGGCTCCGTTTAAGCCTGAAACCAATCATGGAAAGATGAGTCAGGTCATGCTTGAGATTCCACCACTATCGGTGTGCGCCGCCATCCGAGCAGCACTCCTGTTGTATGCCTTTGGTCATAGCACTAGAGTCGTATTATTACCCCGCTGACGGTGCGACGCATACAATCACAGCTACGAAGGCTATGCAATTCCTCACACTACTCTACGTTTCGATCAGTTGGGCCGAGGTTTGATGCACCACTGCGTCAGGATTATTGCTGAGCTAGGGTGCAATTTCATCGCTACTGCAGAACGAGAAATGGCTCGTGAAGGGAAATCTTCGCCATAAGGATATGGTTTTTGACAGGAAATGATTGCGTCTAGGTGCAAATTTACTTTGAAGCTCTATGCAAAGTGCGTGATGGTCAGATGATCACTATTAGTCACGTGAAAACAGTGAGAGGTGGAGGTATTATCGTCTTCACCTCGTCCGCTTGTAGTTGTTTATTCCACTCACAAAAGAGCCTCACCACTGAAGACAATCCAGTCATTATTATTAGTTTCGAATCGAGTGTGTAGGCAGCCTCTGGACCGTTCTTTATCACGCAAAACTTTATCCCGTGAGGTAAAACACGATTAATGTGTCAAAATGATAGTTTATAAAAGAACTACCTAACATGTTTACCAAAGAAGCCCACCAACCATGGTCTACACCGGCCAGTTATGAAGTGAAACGTCAAACATGTGCGACGCAGTGGCCTTTTCGTTCTACTTCATGCTCTTCGTCAAAGCAGCACTCATTGCAAAGACGGTGTGCTCGATTTATCATTGCTGCTTAAGAGAACTGCCTTGAAAGCGAACCGAGGATTACCAACAGCCGAATTTCGTTGCTAATCAGTTTTATGTCAGTACGACGTAAAAATGTTATACAATGCTAAACTTGGTCATATTTTAGCTTCTCAACTAAAGCATTGCTCAAACCACAGCTCGCTGACCTTAATTATTGTTTTGCAGAAGTACTGCTTTGAATGTACGTCGAAGCCGACCAGCGGCCATGGCCTAATGCCGGTCAAACTTATATCGAGATGGCAAGTAAATGAAGCGCAGCGTCTTTCTTGTTCGAACCCAGCTTTTCGTCTTGTCACCTATTGATCTCTGAACTCATACGTGGGATCGTTGAAGCCTAAACTGCCTACTAAGCAAAACACAACCGTCAACTGATAACTGTAATTTGTAAAATAAACTCAAGTTTTACATTACTCTGTAGCGGAACCTTTTAATTTATGCCACTGCAATTTACAGAGATTCCTTGAAGTCGCGAAGCGAAAGCACTTTTAGCCATTAATAACCTCTTAAAGCTAAAGACGGGTAGATAGTCTAGCAGCCTATGCATTTAAATGCACTAGTGGTTCCTACGTGTCGTCTCCTTTAAAACTCATGTAAACTTGCTAATTATGGCAAGGTACAAATTCCTTTTGAAGCGCACAGAAGCCTTGTCAATCATTGTAGAATAAGCATGACTGCAGACAGAAGGGCCAAATTAATGGCTCCTTTGAATTGCACTATTGGAAGGTTTGTGTGACTGGTTGCAAAACGAAGTGCATTATATTAGTTATGTTCGAGTTGGCCATGCAATAAGATGGTTTCTTCTACGTGTTTACTGTAATTGGATGCCAATTAGCGATGACGAAGCAGTCCACTGTCTCCTCATATCTTAAATGCTCTGTTTAAATTTTTACTTGATAGTAAATGCAGTAAATCTATGTCCATATGACTAAGAGGTAAGTTTTGCGGAGGTTGTGGCGACGTTGCTAAAAGCTATCTTATGACGGGTAAAGAGGGGGAAGTGAAGCTGGTTATGCATGAACTGTACGGACGTAATGGCGTCTTTTCGCACGCCATCGGGGATCTCACGTTAGGCCTAATAGTAAATAGGGAAAGGTGAGAGAATAGATGGAAATGACTAAGTGAAGGGTTAGGAAGAGGATTCGTCGCCAGCGCTTCCTCCCTTACCATAAGGAAGTCACAAGCCGGAATTAAGAAATTAACCACCTAACGTCCCCAAAGGAATGCAAAAGCACTTGTTAGTAAAGGTTCACAATCTGTCAATTAGGAGGGCTTAATAGCCCGTCGAGGCGTAAGGTGGTAGTTTGCCTTGGGCCATACAACTCTACATCCCTTCGTGGACACCTGGGTCAAAGTCAAAGCGTCAACTGTAACCAAACTTTTCGAGGCTTGACGAAATACTAGCCAGAATGACACATCGCTAGCCACCTCACTCAACCCCTCATTCAACTACAAATTTCACGCGGATGATAGCGAGGTGATTCGTTAGCCTCAACCTGCTACTAATATCGCTTGTAATGAGTAGTATAGTACCTCACACTTTAGAATGCAGTAAGATGACCTCAAGCATGCGGCAGTGAGGGTGTGAATCAAAGTGCATGCCTTGATTTGTGGGTTTTAAAACATTATGATTTCCTCCACAACCTGTTGTTTGTAAGCCACATTAATCTTAAAGAGAAATTGGGACCATTACTGGCTTTGTATATTGAGTTGAAGCGAATTTTCTGCGCCTTTTTTTAGATGATTTCACACCTGTAAGCGCCTACTTTCAAAGGTTTATAAAAGCGTTGTAAGCTTCCATTTGTCAAGGTCTTCCGCATCGATCTTTCTATTCATCTATCTATTTATCGACCTATCCATTTATCTACCTATCTGTCTATTTACCTACCTATCTATTTATCTATCTATTTATCTCCCTATCAAATAGAACATTTTGGAACCTTCTGTTGCGTCTGCTTAGCACTTAAGTTACAGGCATGCGTACATTTCGCCGAATGTAACAGGACGTAAAAATTCCACAGTATGTTCTGCATAATTGCAGCTGCACTAAATCATATAATCAAGCATAGCAGTTGAGGTTGACATGATTTGTTTAAGCATGCTCACACTTTCAGCATTGGCTACCAAGAGAGTGAAGCACACTTTCTTTTCCACAATTACGGCAATATTCAGACAACACATTGGATTTTGTGGCATATCAACCTGCCAAATCGAGTAGTAGTAGAGTTGAAATCCCAGAAAAACAAAGCAAAAATGCAATGCTGACTTTGGCAAACTGTTTCTGCCAAAATTTTTCTAACTTGAGGACTGCGAAGGCCTGGTCAGACACATAGCAGATGCAAGGATAAGTACCAAGGCAGCTGTACCCTGAACCTGCTTCATTTTGTGCAAAATGCAGCACCGGGCGCTACAGGTAGGAAAGAATACGAATCTATGTTGCTACTCCAACAATGACAGCCAAAACAGCTGTACCATACACCCTGACTGGCTCAACACCACTAACCCCATCATTGGTCAATGGCACAGGGTACTACAAAATGCTCGCATACCCTCCCTCCCCACTAACTCCAACACCTAATGATTAATAAAGGACAATTCCTTATTATTAAACAACAGGCACGGCAATAATAGTGACGGTAACAGGAGCTAACAAATAGTTGGCATAATGGAGGAGCGAAGAAGAGTGTGCGGGGAGACTGATGATGAATACGATGATGAAGCGTCTGGCTGTAGACCTGTTTCCGGCTTTCCCAATTTCTCCTTTATAAACTTGTCACGATCCGATGACACCTGATATGCCGGTGCACCCAGTAACACCACTCACTCAGAGCTTAATAAGCCAGCAGGAAGACAGTGTTAGAGCAGAATAAATTTTCCAATGAAAAGAAGGAAACTGGAACCACCATTTTATTCAAGGTGTCATCTGCGTCTTCCACTCTTCTTCCTCTCCCGCCAGCTCACTTTCGTTAATGGTGATCAAGGCAGCAAATAGTTCAGAGAAATCCGAAGGAATTCTGCCAATCGGCAGGCCAACGTACTCCTCACCGACGACAAGCAGCGACCTTTTGTCAAGGTTGGCAAAGCGGGATGCAATAGAGCCTGCTGTACATTTATGCGAAAAGGTGGTTAGTGATTACATGCCAACTAGCACTTCCTCTTAAAAACGGCATTATATTGCAAACAAAATATCAAAAATTGATTCGTCGGCGAGTTGCATCGATTCCTGGAAATAGCTATGGACTTAAGGGGATAGCATTGACAAAAAGAAATAAATGGAAAAAGGATGGAGCTCGATGGCTACTCACAGTTAGCAAATCAAGACCCCTTGCATCAAGTTCACGCATGATCTTTTCTTGAGAGCAGAGCCTATTGGCGTGCCAAGAAGGAACCCATCCAGGGTTATAATAAGGCAGCTTTGTAACGTCTGACCAAGTTGCCTCTGTCGGTATCCCCTTCATTTGGAATGTGTGGAAGAGCTTATCAATTTCGGAGTCACCGCAAAACAGCGGATCTCCCATGGTCAATTCAACGAACATGCAGCCTATAGACCACACATCAACGTTACAGCAATCGACAGCGTTGCCTAGCAGAATCTCAAGGGAGCGATGCAACAGCCTGACGACCTGCATAACTTTGACACCACTCAGCCAAATCCTTCAAAAAGCTACGAGGAAAGTAGAAACTACCCCGTGAGTCAACGTGAGAAGCGGGTAACCGAAAGACTTAGGCAGGTTAAAATCAGCAAGCTTGGCAACACTTCTACTAACATCGATTGACGCGTTTCGAAGTGTTATATAGAGGTGGATAATGCGCCTCATGTGGCAATACCGAAGAGCTTGCAGCATTTGATACATGATCACCCAGATGAAAAATAAGCAAAGGTGACAGTTCGGTGCTCTTATAATTAGAACCCAAATCCCGCCTAAAATCCACAAGTGAATGTTCAAAAATTTGGTACAGACGGCAGTCACCTAGAATAACATGCTCTATACTGATTAAGGTAATCAGTTTTCGGGATTTACGCCGCAATAATCAGGTATTTCGGTTCCTTCAGAAGTGTAATGTCCCTGAGAGCAGTCGAAGAGGGATTTCAGAGGGAACTAAACTTGTCACGATCCGATGACACCTGATATGCCGGTGCACCCAGTAACACCACTCACTCAGAGCTTAATAAGCCAGCAGGAAGACAGTGTCAGAGCTGAATAAATTTTCCAATGAAAAGAAGGAAACTGGAACCACCATTTTATTCAAGGTGTCATCTGCGTCTTCCACTCTTCTTCCTCTCCCGCCAGCTCACTTTCGTTAATGGTGATCAAGGCAGCAAAGAGTTCAGAGAAATCCAAAGGAATTCTGCCAATCGGCAGGCCAACGTACTCCTCACCGACGACAAGCAGCGACCTTATGTCAAGGTTGGCAAAGCGGGATGCAATAGAGCCTGCTGTACATTTATGCGAAAAGGTGGGTTAGTGATTACATGCCAACTAGCACTTCCTCTTAAAAACGGCATTATATTGCAAAAAAAATATCAAAAATTGATTTGTCGGTAAGTTGCATCGATTCCTGGAAACAGCTATGGACTTAAGGGGATAGCATTGATAAAAAGAAATAAATGGAAAAAGGATGGAGCTCGATGGTCACTCACAGTTAGCAAATCAAGACCCCCTGCATCAAGTTCACGCATGATCTTTTCTTGATAGCAGAGCCTATTGGCGTGCCAAGAAGGAACCCATCCAGGGTTATAATAAGGCAGCTTTGTAACGTCTGACCAAGTTGCCTCTGTCGGTATCCCCTTCATTTGGAATGTGTGGAAGAGCTTATCAATTTCGGAGTCACCGCAAAACAGCGGATCTCCCATGGTCAATTCAACGAACATGCAGCCTATAGACCACACATCAACGTTACAGCAATCGACAGCGTTGCCTAGCAGAATCTCAAGGGAGCGATGCAACAGCCTGACGACCTGCATAACTTTGACACCACTCAGCCAAATCCTTCAAAAAGCTACGAGGAAAGTAGAAACTACCCCGTGAGTCAACGTGAGAAGCGGGTAACCGAAAGACTTAGGCAGGTTAAAATCAGCAAGCTTGGCAACACTTCTACTAACATCGATTGACGCGTTTCGAAGTGTTATATAGAGGTGGATAATGCGCCTCATGTGGCAATACCGAAGAGCTTGCAGCATTTGATACATGATCACCCAGATGAAAAATAAGCAAAGGTGACAGTTCGGTGCTCTTATAATTAGAACCCAAATCCCGCCTAAAATCCACAAGTGAATGTTCAAAAATTTGGTACAGACGGCAGTCACCTAGAATAACATGCTCTATACTGATTAAGGTAATCAGTTTTCGGGATTTACGCCGCAATAATCAGGTATTTCGGTTCCTTCAGAAGTGTAATGTCCCTGAGAGCAGTCGAAGAGGGATTTCAGAGGGAACGCTCAAGTTTAATTTGCTTCAAGGCCTTTAGCTGTCTTAACTTCAGGTCGAGACATTTGTGAGCCACATCGTACGTGCCTAGAATGGTAGGGTGAATGCTTCTGTCAGGCCTTCGTGTTCCAACATGACTACAAAATGCTCAGAATAAAGTTAAAACCGACGTTGCTTATGATCAGTTGTTTGAGGATTATCCATGTCCCATTTTAAGCAGTACCATACTTAACATCTGTTTCAATTTGTTTAGTCGCAGGACAAACGAAAAATTAAGGCAAGTGAAACTCTTGCACCGACAATTTTCTGATTAGTGTAACAAAACTTAAAACTAAAAGAAAAATTTAAAGACTTCTTTTCAGTTACTTAAAAAACTGTTATTTTATTCATTAGTTTGCCTATTTTTAGCCAAATGGATGCCCTGCCGGAATGGTTAATCAAGACAAACTCCGGCAGATGATTCTTCCTTTCCATCCATTACTTTTTCACCACCCCTGCTGAGACGGGCTGAGGTTTTTAGACATCGTTATTATGATCACACAGGTTGTATAGTAGCGAAACCATGGATATTACACAAAGTCCGGAGACCCAACTTGCACACTTACGACCAGGGTTAAATGTCTTCGCTGCCACTGAACTACAGGATCACTCTTAAATAACAAAAGTGTGATGAAATTTTAACATAAGTATGTGCTTGGTATTAAGGAATAAACCAATCACCAGAGGCTGTTAAATGAAGCCAAGGAGGGGTTGGTTGATCATCAGAATCTTACAAAATAATAGAAACTCATTGTAATACTTTGTTTGCTCGAACTGCCGGTTTCGGTCACTTAGGTGACTATATTGTACTAACCGGTTGATCGGCCCCCGGGCCGTGCCAACGACCCCCAGGCCCTCTGTTTCCAGAATATATATTCTGTCCCAGTACTATGCCTTCTTTTACCTTAAAGGGAGCCTTGGGACGCTACATTGGTGGCAGTGGAAAGCGGACTCGACTTTGATGGATTTTATCCTGCTCCATACCGCTTCTGGTAAACTTTGGCGGTGTGAAAGAAGTGCAAGTGCTACGGATGAGAGAATCTCTTACAACCCGTAAGAGAACGGCTGAGATCGACGTCCATCTTCGGCACCTCCCACGTCCTCGTGTTCTGCAAGGAAGCTATTAACAACTGAAGCGTCACTAGCCGTGAACTCCATGTCCAGTAGAACTGCCAATAGGGATCAGCGAAGTTGTGGTCATGCATCCTCCGCAAGCTCCCTCCTGTTATTGGGCAACTCACCTATCTTCGTCAAAATGTGTATCTGCAAACAGAGAATGTGCAGGACGCCATTCGATAGCATCGTCTTATGCTTCGCACACTTGGGTCGCTTGCATTTTGTTCCTATGAGGCCCGATTGCCCTATTTGCCCAGCGTTCTTCCACGGCTTCAGAAAAGCCTGGAATCACAATATGTGTTGTGTGTGCCTTCATTCGTCCAAAAACTTGGATACGCACCCCCATCTTTCACTGGGCCGCAGTATCGTGGGAGAGGATGACTAAGGAATACGCATTTGCTGCACCGAGTGCTACGCAGAATTGATGGTACAGCAAGGAGACATGCGCTCGAATCTCGATGGCTTGCACGGTTAGCTTGTGAGTGCTTCTCACAGCACTGATTGCGTTGTGATGGCTGACACGGGAGGCTGACCAAGGGGAGCATCATGGACGACGCTAGAAAGAAGAGAGTGGCTGTGTAATGCTTTATTTGTTCGAACTGCCGGTTTCGATGACTTGGGTGGCTATATTGTACTAGCCAGTTAACTGGCCTCCGGGCCGTGCCAACAGCCTCCAAGTTCTCTGTTTCTAGAATACTTGTATTCTGCTCTAATACTGCGCCTTCTTTTACCTTAACGGAAGTCTCGGGGCGCTAAAAATGTCCATTAAACGTAAATTAAATGACTATAGGCCTCTTTTTAGTAACTTGTATATTTAATGCCAATGTGCTAGCAGAAAGCACAAGAACTCGCTTCATTAATAAATGCTGCAGCTAGGCTTACAAATGCAAAAATGCGATGAGCTCAAGTTTGTGTTAATTTACTGTGTCATATCTTGGGCAAAGATTCGTGTATAGGGCTTCCTAGAATGCGGAGTAGCATTGTCAAACGATAGGTAGCATAAATTATGCCTGCGAGAGAGCCGGGATGGTTCATATGTAGATTTGAAAAAGTATTGATATTTGAGAGGAGTTATCTGGAACAGTGCTATCACATCATATTTGTGGATATAAATTGTCCATTAGTGGTAGCAGTGGTGACTGACTGACTGACTGACCACTGCATTTGTGGTGCTGTACCACCGCGCTCACTTGCACAATTTCGCCGGCAGTCAGGCAGGCAGGCAAGCAGGTGTAGAGAGTAAAGCACAGGAGGTGGTAGGATGGTAGGTAGGGCAGGATTGACAGTTGACAGGGATGGAGGGAGGGAGGTAGGGTAAAAGCGTACCCCTGGAGAGGCTCGAACTCCCAACCGCCGCACTAAGTGTACGGTGCTCTATCCGACTAAGCTACAGGGGAAAACCCACTTCGTCACACTGTCCACTTCCTGCCTATTCACAGTCCTGCACCCTCCTCGCCCATCCATCCCTCCCTGTCTTCCTCCCTTCTCAAGAATCTTGCGAAGAGACACAAATATTTCTAGACAAACAGTTGCAGTCCCCTATGTACCATTCTTTTGCCTTTGCTCTACCTCAAACACCAATTTTTTTCAGAAATTTACCCTCTACTCAGTGATTTCTTTGACTATGCATAACATGCTTCGCAAAGATATTATTATCATAAAACCAGGGTCACTAATTCAACGTGCCGTGTTATTACAAGGTGCCGCATGCCCTAGATATCAGTTCTACCAAAACAATTATTACAGCCATGAAAGCAACCCACGTTTTGCCATGTCTAAACCACAAAAGCATCGATAAAACTGGTAAAAGGCGATGAAACCCGGTAAAGTGCAATCAATTTCTACCTAAAAATGTCTGGCACAATAGCGAAGGCGAGATGTACACTCAGCGCTGCAATGCGATACTTCCATTCGTAGCCATAAATTGTTCCACTGGAAACATGTACTTCTGCAGAATGAGGGTTTAAACATTGTTTGTACCAATTACAGCAAAACGTTTACTAGGATTTTCTAAAACTTATGTCAACAAGGTCTCTCAATCTAAACCGGAGCACATCAAAAATTGTCAAAGAGTCCACACGAAAATTAGGTTCACGTAATACGACAGAGTGCAATGCTGAGCCTCCACCTGGAGTCAAGACCTTGCTGGCCACCCTGAATCAGCTTTGAGGCCATCACTCTTACCTGCTGTCTCGGTCTGCCAGCACTGCACACCGCTCCACATTCCCACCATGCACCCGCCCCTTCCCGCTCCTATTTGCACCAGCACTCGCTTCTTCCCTTCCTTCTCATCACTTATCTACCTGCTGTCTACGCAATCCTACTTCTTCATTTTCAGTAGTACCTGCGGTCGCGCCTCCTGTGTGCCCGTATGTCAAGCACCGTGTCATGATAAAGTGCCCGAAGCAAGGTGGCTAACAGTAAATAATAAAAACGCGTGCTCTTTGCTTATAGCACTTATATGTAGTCAACTATAACGAACAAATAAGGAAAACACATTTGAGATTGGATATTAGGCCCATTTGCAACAACCAGGACATCAAACATGCATGGCGTTGGTAAATGGAGGGCAAAAAGCTGCTGTAGCTTCTCACAAAGAAACAAATCGCAACGAACCTTGCTTTCTTCGTGCTTAATTCCTACTGCTCAGCTTTATGGGTTCTGTCTTGTTCTTCTCTTCAAGCCAAATCCGGTTTAATCATCAACGGCTTTGCCTGAATGGTATAACAAAAGTCATCCATTTTTTAACCAGCATTATGGCCCTAAAGGCAGGCCTCCACTTTCGTTTTACTTAAGCATTCACGATTGCTGGGTAATGTCTCGAGGCATTCAGGGAACTGCATCATGGGTTGCATCGAATACAGCCTCTCCATTCCACTCCTTTTCCACTCTCGTTGCCAGCCCCTGTGCTGAGTTTCGTGTACAGTTCAACAGAAGTCGCGAGAGCACTAAAGTGCTGCTTTAGCGAAGATGTGGGTGCCACCTAACTGTCCTCTGCCTCAGCTCTTGATGAATTAAATGATGTTTAGCATTTGTTTGTTTGTGCTAGGAAATGTACAATCTGGATGGATAGGATCGCAATCCACTTGCGATCTTCAATTGTGTGCAAAGGAACGCAGTTCATCAAGATGCTGTATAGTGAAGTTACAATGAGATGAAAGATCCCCATTATTCATGTATTTTGGCCGCGTACCTGCAAATGGAATCCCTATCTCCTGTCAAATTTGCTCACACTTAACATGTTTTTATTTTGCAAAGAATTGAATAAATATAAGTCGTGCGTGCCTCTTGGGTGCAGTGGACAGAAATTTCAGCTCCTATTAAAGCCTAACTGATTGCAGGTCTCATTCAGCTCTATTTTCCCTTCTTCCTTTTACACAGATCGGAAGTTCTGGGTCGAAGTATTAGTCAGAAGCTTCTAGGGGTAGAGTTATGCATTTTGGATTAATTTTGGAAGCAAGCTTATGCAGGTGTAGCGCTTACGCCAACTTTTGGCAGTGTGCGTCTTTCGACAAGACTCCAGACAGCTGGTTGATTGCTTCTGGGGATCACTCTCTTTGGCTTAGTGCAAAAATGTCTTTTTAAGCATGCTCTACTACGAATATTTCATCGCCCTGGTTGTTGATGGCACTGTGAGAAGTTGAATTACTTTGCTAACTCTGTCGAACGACAACTAGTGAGTAATAATTCTTGTATGTTCACAGTCGCTGTATCTGTGAATCACTGTGGTATCATATCTGGCACACTTGAACAGAAGTCACGAGAGGGGTAAAATATCGCTTTAGCGATGACAGTGAAGTCAGTTATGCCAACACGTGATTGTCCCTACTCCATCTCCATTCGTTGACTTTGGTGCTGTCTTACCTCTTCACGAGTAAATGGGCCTCAGACAAAAGAAGTGCCTGATTTTCGCCAAACCCATGTCACTTAAAGCATGCTATACGAAGCCTGACATCACAGTGATAGTATGGGTTCGATCTTTACCCAAAGGGTTAGTGGGCAATGGTTTGATGCTGCTATTATATAGTACTCCATCTACCATCTGCTTTGGCTCGCGTTTTCTTACATAACCTTCCACCATTAGACTGCTAGCAGAGTTGTTATATTAGTCGTCAGTCTTGTTCTATAATGCGAACGTGGTAAACAACATAATGTCAAATCTAACACAGTTGTTCCCCAAACATCCGTCAAAACCATCCATTTATATTTTCCATAATATATTAATTTACCCCATAGTTCTACCTTTAAATTTCACGAGAAGGTTTAATAATTTGAGATTGTTAATTGCGTAGGCGAAGCTATCAGATTGAGAACCACAAATCCTAGTGCTAAGACGGGAACCATTCCACGTAACAGGTCTCTCCACACATACGCACACGGGAGCTATTTATCATCCGCCTTCCTATCGCATACATTTTGCCAGCTTTAGATTTATTAAGGCTCAGTTCACTTCTAAAATTATACCTAGACCATGTGAGTTTACTGTGTGACAAGTTTTCTCCACTTTAGGTGGAGCAGTTGCTTGATATTTAATGCATTCGAACTTTTCTTACAATTCAGGTCTTTTGGAAGAATGTTGCCAGGCTTAGTGGGCAGAACTGGACGAAATTGGCTTAATTCGTTAGGTCCATTTAACAGTAAAGCTATCTAGCATTAAACTTCCTTTGAATCTTGGCTAATTCAATTGCTTCATGGTAAAATGCAGCATTTAATTTCATTTCGTCAATCAGTCATTTTGATTAGCACAACTGACGCCGGAAGCATTCAATCCTTAAAAACTCAGCTTCTCACAGCATTTCGTTTTACCAAATGACATCTTTCTTGAGTGCATTTGAATCTCATTTGAGTAAAAGATAATTATGAGTGAATTGGGACTAATCGGAATTGCCAACAATGTAACCGTGTGAAGCTGTGTAGAGGAACAAGTAGATTATGCTAATCGGAATAGACTGAGCTTCGTACTACATTTTTGTCTTCCTATTACACAACTTTAAATCAGTAAGATGGTTCGTAAAATTTGGTCTCAAAGTGTCTATCTAATGCAGGTAAGTGATTCAATGCCTCTTGCGTGCTCATATGCCACATGTTTGCACAGAAATGCTCATTCTTATACATTTGTAATCAAAGTGGGCAAAAGTACTGAGACTGGTGGCAACTTGTGAATGGACAACGTGAATCTTTTACGATTTCGTTGAGGCAGATGCCTTTAGGACACAATTATGCAAATCTACAGGTTATCTGTATTCAAAACAAGTGGAAAACACGGCAACATCCTTACCCTTTAGAAGGCGCTAAATAATAGACCATTTTTATAGCACATACATATTCACAGTTCTGATGTCCGCCTGTGGCACGGTTTGCTGTGATAAGAGCTGGCTTGTTCTTAACACCCTTCACCCCATCTGCATGATTACATTCTTGCCCGTATCTTTGTTTCTTTGGCCAGATTTGTCTTTGGTTTGATTTGGATCATAGAAAGGACATGAGAATCGAGGGTGGGATTTGCAGTTGTTGTGGAGATGGGTGGGTTAGGTGAATGGACTAGCTGTTGCAATTGACGAAGTTCTTCTTCGACCAGGATGTTCGAGTTGACTTATCACAACACAGGCATGCAATGTGTTGGCACTAGGTCTTTAGGCTGATATTATGGCACTCAAGGGAAGTCTGATCTCATTTCTTCGAACGAAGTCATGCCACTACTAACACAGTTAGCCAGTAGTAGTACAATTCAGTTCAAGACTGTGAAGCAAATAAAGACAAGTTTTGACAAGATATGAGAGTCTTCAAGCGAGGATCCTCTCCATGATGATTATTGTTCTCACTACTAGGTTCAAAATGATAGAAATAACATTCACCAAGCTTGCATTCAAAGTGGCAAACACCCATTTCTAAGGGCATATAAATAGCAAAAAGAGGGATTCCATGTATCGCTGCGCTACTATCTCTACTCGTCAAGGCAAAATATAAGCCGAATCTTTTCAGTAGATCATGAGAGCCTCCGGTTGTGGCAGTCATCTCGTCAATGAAAAACCGAAGTTGACGTGACAACTTGTCCATCCCTCTCAGGTTATAAAATGTTTGTTTGTTTGTGGACTAAGCCGTGGGAAAAGGCCTTGAGTAGAATTGAATGAGTTGAGTAAGCGTTGCGAGGCACGGTGATAGGGGCTACCACTAGTTCGTGTACACTACTGTTGACTAAACTGGAGAGCAAAATCTAATGCTGAAAACTTCTGGCTGACGCTGACTCAGACCCTCTAATTTAAGGTAAGTTGATGAAAGGCAGAAAAGTGAAAAGTGATTTTTATTGTCAGTTAGGTTTTGCCGGTAAATGGGGCTGTCAGCTTTAATTCGGCCAACAAGCTAGCAAGAGTACCCTTGTTGCATTTCATTTCGGGGTAAAAGCAGTTTGCATCTGTTCAGTTTATCAGGAAATGGGCATTCTATTTTAGAGGAAATGGACAAAGTTTTAGAATGCAAGGATTACTGGTTTTATTGTACTTTTGAATATGTTAGCTTGATACCTTCCGCTCATTCACAAACACTCGGAGGTCTCAATTGGGATGTCTTCTCATCTCCACTCAGCAAGACGACTTCCGTTCGTACGTTTCATGACATGAGTTGAGGCGGAACCGGAAGAGACGACTAGATTTGGAGGGAGTACAATTAGGTGCTGGCATAGCTTACTTCACTCTACGAACCCACATCGTTGCTAAGAGGATATTTTCACTCCTCTCGTGAGCTCTGTTGAAGTGCACTCGAACCGAGTCTATAAAATGGGCACGAGGACAGCGGCTAGCAGTGAGAGAGGACGAAAGACAGAATGGAGAAGCTAAATTCGGTGTGGATGAATGTGTTGGTAGAGTTTGATGTGATTTACTGCCTTCTAAGTTCACAATACGTCGGCTGCTGCCCCTTCCTGATATGCTTTATTTGAAATAGCACGAAGTGTGCCAGATAAATAATAATAATTGTGAACGATATCTCCGGTTGGTATCGCGGGATGTTAACAACGTTCGTGTGCAGGACTCTGTTTCTTTAGTAACACGCTCTGCGATTTGCCCTGCCATCCGTGGGGCATAGCCAAGGTATCATCACCATGGTCAGTGGATCTCTTTTCGGCAGTTTTTCTTACGACAAAACAAATCTCAGAGAATTTTACTTTCGCCGTGGTCAATTCCTCCTGCTTGAATTTGTGCGTTTAATCTTGGAAGCTACTTTTCGTCTATTTAAACCAAACTCAATTTTACTATCAGCTGCCTTGCCTGAACAGCATAACGAAATTCAGGATTGCTTCCGCCTTCATATTCTTGATCCACTTTTTAAACAGTATTGTGACCCTAAAAGCAAGTCTCTACTTCCACTTGACATAAATATTAGCAATTATTTGTCAACGTCTCAAGGCAATCTGCGAACCGCGTCATAGGCTGCTAGCATATTCACATGCATCGAATACAGCTTCTTCATTCAGCTCTCCCGTCCATTCTCATCGCTAGCCACTGTACTGGGCTAAAATCCCTAGTCTTACTTCGAGTACAATTCAACGGAAGTCACGAGAGGAGTAGAATATTGCTTCGGCGACGATGTGGGTTCATGCAGTGATGGAAGCTCTGGTATTCCCTGACTGTTCTCTGCCGCATCTCCTCCTAAATTAAATACAGATTTAGTGTTTGTCTGTTTATGCTGTGAATTGTGCAATCTGGGTGGATGGGAAAACATCCCATTTGCAATCTTCAATTGTGCACCAAGGGACGCCAATTACCAGGGTGCCACGTGGTGGAGTTACAATGAGGTGATAGATCTCCGTGGTTTGTGTTCTCGGCCACTTACCTGCAAATGGAATATCTATTTCCTGCTAAATTTGTTTACATTTAATAAATTTTCGCCTTGTTAGGCAATGAAACAAGGTAAGTCTTGCGTGCCCCTTGGGTGTAATGAACAAATGAAATAGCTGAAGCATTAATCAGAAGTTTCTAGGAGTTAAGGTGCACCGGAAGCAGAGATAATTCTGATCACCATGTCTCGTAGTGCTCGCTCCAACTTCTGGCAGTATGCGCCTTTCGATGAGACTCGAGACAGCTAACTTGTTTGCTTTCGGGAATCATTCCCTTTGGCTTAGTGCAAAAATGTCTTTTTTAAGTATGCTCTACTGCGAAGTTTCCATAGCACTGGGTATTAACGGCACTGAGAGGTTGAATTGCATTGCTGACTCTGTCTAACGACAGCTAGCATGGATTAATTCTTGCGTATTCACAGTCGCTGTGTTGGTGAGTCGCTTAAAGCCATGTGGTATTCTCGGCAAGTATGTTTCTCTTCTCTGGAATAATTCAATGATCCACTGTCCATCGTCTATTTAGAGGTTAAAATCCTCTCTTTATGAAACAAACGTACATTGGTACAGCTCGGAGCATATATGTGCTTTCACTGAAGCATGAAATAAGTTGTGGCATCGTGTTTGCTGCTCGCTAAAGCACCTTTTTTGAGGGATCAATTGGCGCTGTATTCGGTGAGGGGCTGAGTGTGCTCCCACTACGGTGTTTCAATCGTACGTCAGAAAAGGGCTTCCGCAAATGATACAGATGCTCTGCACAACAGGCATTAGAGACGTTAGTGTGAACAGTCATTTAAGAGCTGCACGAAAAATGGTGCCGAACAAAAGAAAATGTGACATTGCCCAAGCGCGGCTTTAAAACCTCCCTGCCTTTAAGGAACTCGGAATATTTCACGCTGCCTACACAGAGGTTAGGGACCGAGCACACTTTACAAGCATGCGACCACTAAGCAAGCAAGAAACGTGGAAATGCTTGCTTCAATTTAACTTAAGCGGTAGAAAGAAATGTGTGAGAATTGATTACTCTTAAGTGTGCACATGAAACGCAGCACTGATGTGATATAAAATGATAGGAAGATAGGCCATTACATTAGCAAACACAAAATTCATTTCTAGAATCGCATATATAAACTGCGTTGAATGGCCTGTTTTTTGTATGCACATTTCCATGCAATTTCACTGTTGACGGTTCCTATTTGACAAATTCACGCATTATTATCTCTTGCACTAAACAAAGATCTTTTGATTAAAAAGTTCTTTTTGCGTTTCAAGTTCCACATAAAGTGTCACCAGCAGCATCTGCATCAAAATGATTTACTGATTCCCAAAGCGAATATGAATGCTATACTTGGTCATCAAGAAATTAAAATTAGCTCAACTTGTTAAAGTTCAACTGCGAATGCCTATGTCAAGGGGCTGACTGAAATTGATAGGCTGGCTATCGCAATAGTCCCCACACCTGACAACAAAGCACAGTAAAAGGGGAATGATTGAGTAGATGAATAAATGAAGAAATGATGGGTGGTTGGTTGAAAGCAGGATAGGTGGCTTCGACAATTAGTTATGCTCCATCCATCTTAAGCTATTAAAACACTTGTTTGATTTGGGAGGGGATACAAGGAGACCGAGATGCCACGCGATGTGATCCCGTTGACAGACGTTGTGCATCTGAATCGCACTATACATTTTGTTCATTTTTCGATCCTTTTTAATGGAATTTGGGAAGTAGGAATTAGTCATGCTGGTGAGTCTGTTAGAGAAATGGCTAATAAGCTAGAGGTCGGGCCTTTACGTGATGCTTGCCTTAGTCATACTTGAGTATGTGGTAGGGCATGCGACTGGGAAGAGAGTTGCTGATGTCATGCAGGAGGGCATAGGTGAAAGGCGATTCATTGAAATGTTTTCTGTCTTCCTTTCTACTGATGTTTAAGTGAGTAGCACTGATGTGGGTCAAGGAGTACCGATCTTTCTCTCGTATAATGCGCTGGTATTGTTGGCAGTGAGTGGTGATGCAGGGCAAGTGAGAGTCGTTTAAGACAATGTACCAGATCAATCCTTCCCATCTCCAAATCGCGTTCAGCGAGTAGAATTCTCAAAGAGTGAGTTGGGGGAGGAGAGCGTGTGCTATGCTTAAATAGAGCAAGATGACAGGACGAAAGTACTATTGCTTTGATAGCAACACTCCCATCGTTATGCAACATTCATTTTTTGTGACTGCTGTTTTCAACTGTAGTCTGGTGCAACGAGCCTGCTTGTTTGCCCGAGACACGAGGATAATACCGAGTTAGAGATGTACTGCTACTTTTAGCGTGCCTTCCGTAGAATTTGACAGGAACTCGCCCTTGATGTTTTGCTTGTTTTGGAGTATCTGTCCTTTTATTGATACCTGGCAACACTGTGATATTAGGCTATGCAATGCAAACCATCCCTCGAATGCATGTGCATCTACTAAATGGGCTGGTTTCTGTGAAGAAAAACTCCTAATTGAGTAGCAGCATAAAACTGCTCACATGTCAAAGCATTACGAGCACAACACTGCACTCACCCCTACGAGGCACCCTAAACGAAGTGATAAACATCTGCCTGCTCAAATCCATCCTACTTGTGCATCCCTTCTCTTCCATGGACACTTAGAGGGGTTGTGATGTGCACACGTCCTTCAGTGGGGCAACGAGCATCGTGGTGTTCTCGCCTACACGGAAGGGGCAATGTAGGCTCATGTAGCAGTTTACTCCTCAAAAACATTTTAGTGGTGAGTGGAGCTGCTGAGCGCCATCTCTATATTACATTCACTGGACTGCAAGGTGATGCTGTATCCACACAGCTTTTGGTCCGTTTGACGGGTCACTCACGTGCACACTCCCAATCCTCAGTCACAGACAAACAGCATGAGGGAACTGCTTCTACATCGAGCCGGTGTGTAAGTATCCATTTATGGCTCGAATTGACATCAGCACAAACTGGTTTGCCATTTGAAACGGACTTAATGTCACGTAATGATGCATAACTCACCTGTCCAAGGATTGACTTCTCCTGAGGTTGTCAGTGGTGCCCTATGTCGAGGTTGGGGAAGAGTGGCAGGTGTTGTAGAGTTTCCCACAAAAATCCAACATGATGAGCTTATAACAGTGAGGATGAACCAAATAATTTGGAGCGAAAAATTGGGAGGCTGTAATACATTCCACTAACTTCAGTGTAGCTCCCATCATTGCAGTCAAATGTTGCGAATTTTGAAAGCGAGTGGAGTCCAGGTGACGTCCAGTCTGTCACGTGGAACAATCGATCGTTGTCTCGAGGCTTTGCGACCTAATAAGTTTCACGTTTCAGCCACTGCGCTTAGCAGAACTTATATTTTTAGCACCCTAAAGACCTTGACATGTTGCATCCTAGCACAATATCAACATCAGGTGGATGCCTTATCACCCTTTTGCGGCACTAGCGAATGGCAAATCAGCTGCTACCGTAGAATCCAATGACAAAGGCTGTTGTTGGCACCAAGGCAAAGCTGCCAAGGAAGAGGCTGAACATTGCATGGATTACTGATGGTGCAGCAGTACGTATCCTTCTAGCTTCTTTCTGTCAGAGTTGTGTCTGGAAGACAGGAAAACTAACCTCTATGTGCCTGTGCCGGTGATAATGCATGTTCAGTCCAATCACTCAAAGTAACAAATGATCATAACAGAATGCAGTGTGTCTTTAACATAGGCGAAAATGGTGTTTAAGATGTTGAGTTTGTCCGATTTTGGCAAATAATTAATTATCTGCACGTCCAATATTGGGCCGATTATGAGTAAAAATTTAAGGGTTCGGAGGGAGCTCTAAAACGATAGATGGCGATCCTTTTCGCTGAGATTCGTGCTAATTTGGGTCTTGCTCTACCTTGACTTTGCATCTCTCTGCATCTGTGGATTTACTGTAGGAGCATTAAGATAAAGTCTTTATTTACTAAACATGATTGTTTCTTTAAAATACTAACGCCTGCATTACTTCTACGTTAGCGCTCATTCTCCCTTTGCTTCAAGCTTTCCATCTACAGCCTGCCTACATTAATCAGACATCGCATGACTCCTCTTTTCATTCACGCTCTTCACTTCAGTTCCCATAGAACCTCGTCCTTTTTGTCCACCCTTCCCTCCTTCCTTCACTCATTCTCACATACCCCAATCATCTCAACGCTTCTCCATCATTTCTTGTCCACTTTCTTTCCCTATTTACTCATCAATTTACCCATTCAAAATTCATCATTTCTGCTTTTTTCACATGACTACCAGCATACACCCACACATGCACGCATAACTTTACATCACCACGACCACCAAATCCGCTTGCACCAACAACACCACCGACACCTCCTTTACTAGCATTGCGCAATGTGCTTCAATAGGTTACTGCATGCTGATGGGCTGTGGTAGATCTGTGGTTTAATTGACTTTACAATGGGCTGTCCCTGCAGTTTACGTTAGTCGCCATCGTTGCAATCATTCGACTGCAGTTTGGATGCCCAATTGTTGCATTCCAACAACAGATGATGCACATGTGCTTCTTTCGATGCACTCTACTTTTGTGAATGGTCTGTAAGTGAAAGAGTGATCGGTTCGGCATGTGGCAACATCATCGTTCTGAAGGTGGCGTCTATAGCAAGCTCTCTCAACCAGTTGTAATTCTATGAGGAAATCTCATCATACAGAGAAGTGGGAGTTGGTTTGGCAATGATGAGAAGGATGGTTCTTCAAACTACTTAGACGAACCTGCTAACATCCCATCAACGATTGTTTTCCCTACAATTCCTTAGTACCACCGCCTTGTGACAAGGCGCCCTTGTTTACAAAATGGATATGTCATCAAAAACGACATTGTGTAGGTTGTTTAAACAGCTGTTTAAATGGAAGAAGTAGAGGAGAACTGGACTAAAATATCCGACATGAATTTTGTCAGATTACAGCAGCAATTTATTTTATCGTCTTGCCTAAAAAAGGGTCGATTGTAAGGAAGAAATGTGAGGAACAGATGTGGGCTATGCAATGGCTGTAACAGACTGGTTCAGTGTCGCAGCACCTTAACGTAGCTCGTCATTGGCCAGAGAGAGAGGCATCTCGTCCAAAACTTCATTTTATTTTGCCAAGAGTGAGCCAAAATGCTGATAAGTATGTTGCGAAACCGCAACAGTAGAGGCTTCCCATTGGCTGTTCTCATGGAAGTCATGGTCGGACAAACGTCCAGTTTAACCACGGAGTTGAACCACTTGTAAAGGTTGAAAAGTTCTGCGGCTAGCTGATTGTACGGCCTCGATTCGCCGCATGCTCAAATGGCGGTCGAACCCCATGCCCTCCCACTGTGCCCTCCCCGACACGCCATAAACTCGGATTTGATTATCCTCCTTTTCTTTTTCTCTTTTGTCCCACATGCCAACCATTCTTTTTAGAAAGTTGCAGAAGAACTTGGAGAGCCTCCATGCAGTTTGCTTGCTTAAACTGACAGCGGGTTAATCTATAACAAATCTTAGGCTTTCTCACCTGTTTTAACAAGACCACGGCCACCTCTCCCTCTACAAGTCTACGGTCAGCAGAAGGAAGAGATTTTGGTTGGCTTCTAAAGTCAGTCACACTATGCATTTAGGTACTACTGCCTAGTTTGGGGCAGCCATGAACATCTTTTAGCATCTAAAAGGCTGTTTAGTTTTGTAAATATATTATCAAAGCGATTCTTACAAGTCATCGTAGTAGGAATAACAGAGTGCAAAGCATGTTAGCAGCGCTCCGTTAAATTGCAAACCTAATTTCTAAAGAATTATGTGACAAAATTACATAAAACTTAATTTTTGTAGTTGAAAGAATAGCATAATTGTGCCCCTTCGATATTAGAATGCAATATATTGCCCAACAGTAGTGGTACAAACCTTAACCTTGGTGTATGATTGCCATGGTTATCACGATGTTCCTATAAATTAGAAAACTCTGTAAGTTTAATGATCTTCTGGTCACCTTCCTTTAGAGCATGGATCCGACAGAGAGGAATGAAGGATGCACAAATTTACAGTACCTTACATATTGCAGCACTGCCTCTGGTGAGGCCATAACCATCAAAAGCAACACACACGATGCCTTGGGCGGTGTAAATGCTTTGAGTGGCAGCTCATGAAGTCTTTACCCACAGCGGCTATATGGAACCATCCGTGACACAGAGAATTAGCAAAGCGCTACCATTTGTAGCATGAAGTTAGGGAAAATGAGATAGGCGCAATCGTTCACGCTATCAATTTTGCTTCGCTACTGGTTTGGCTTAGGTGGCAAGTTTGATGTCGCCGATACCATCGTCATATTTGCCTTCTCATTATTTTCTCAAAAGTCTGCGCTCTGCATCGCATTTCTTTCTCCAGTAGATTCGATTTGGTTGCATTTTGCAAGTTTTTAGCAGTGAAGAGGGTTTTAGGAGTAGTGAATTTCATCATTTTGTCCTAGTGCAGTTATTCTCAGTGTATGGACGGAATATGAGTACGCGAGTGTATACCTCTTAGAGAAACTTCCTTTGATAGGCAAAAGTCGAATAAGTTATGAACTCCAGAGAGTTTCAACGATAGCTCAGCTTAAAAAGAGTTTTACTT
>LWMJ02000566.1:0-42803 GCA_001693035.2 Taenia asiatica | reverse complement strand
GCCATCGGTCAGATCGACAACTAGCCAGGCAGTTGAATCAGCTGCTGGTTCACTCCATACTCGTTCCTCAACGCATTCACCTTCACGTCATTCCACTGCTGTTGGTTGCATCATCCTCCTCCACACGTTTGCCTTCACAAGTATTTGGTCTGTTTAGTCAGATCAGCAGCACGTTACCGAGGTGCGCAAAAACGTGCCGAAATGCGGACGCATTTGGATAAGCATAGACGTAGGTCTAAGATCATACGAAATTAAAACTACCTAAGTTATTGACGCCCATTACGCCAGCGAAGAGAAGGAAGCTGTGTGGGGCTTTGATGCCCATTCACACAAAGCTGCATTCACACACACAGCTCCACGGAGTGAGTTCAAAATAATGGTTAGCAAAGAAGGCATGCTTTTTTATTAGTCCCTACGGTGGACTAGATGCATAGGCTGCATCTCTAAGGAATGGAAAATGCGTTAGGGTAGATATAAGTTTATCCGTATAGTGAATCGCAAACCACAAATTGACTGGTGTGTTCACTTTGATTATCAGGTGTCGCCTAGACGTGAGGTGATCGAGGCGTTGCTGGGCTGAGTTGCCACCCATTCACGCGGTTATTTGAATCTACACGGGTAGCGCACCTACCACTCATTCGAGATGGTCAGAAGGAATAGCGAGGGACGTGCATGAGAACGAGTTGGAGGAGGGGAGGAGGACTTGATTCGCTTAAGAAAATCACTTGTAAATATCATTGATATTTACCCAGTTAAAAATGCATTAATTCTGTGCACGAATCAGTAGGATCTCGTACGGATGCTATGATGTGATAGATAATGTATCATTACATTTTCTGTAACATCTCTTTTTTAATGACACTTAATCAATGGCTATGCAGTGTGGAATACTGTTGTTCAAATCAAGAATTTTACAAGCCACCATCTCTTTAGTGCCTACAAAAACAACACTATTAGGTGGAGATTAATCCTCAGCACCCAGTCAGATTCCTTCACATAAATTTGGAGTCAGATACATGCCTTGATGGGTGAGGGGGATGCACTAGGTCCTCTTAACCAATGGGAGGCCAAAATCGCGATTCCATCCCCATTGGCCCTCCTCGTTGACTAATCAGGAAAGCCCGGTAAATGCGAGTTCCATTATGCCTGGCTACAGTGCAGAAACCACTATGTGAGCATCTTCTTTGATGACGACTGTGTGGTAAGTTATCTATCGTCTTCTAAGTCGGACTCTTATAACCGTCTGTGCCGCAGCTATATGCTCCACCTGTTGTCACCAGCCCTTGCAATCGGTCGAATCCAGGGGCAGATTCATCAGCAGTGCGGTTCGTTTGGCCCCCTTTCGTTGGCGTGGCTACCTAACGTATCTGCTGACAAAGGATGGTAAATGAATGCAGAATGTGAATGCTACTTACACTAAAAAGCGTACCTAATTAGGTTTGGCATCTAGGTTTGCTATTTCTTAACATGCCCACCTGTCTTCTCCTCCTCCTGACGATTTATGCGGTCTACGCAGGACCATGACTACCTCTACTATGAAGGATTTTGAGGTGCTTGAGTGCCTAATTCTGTGTTTATTTCTTTGCATGTGGGATTGTGCTACACGGTGTCAACAGCAGTGGGTTGCTGCGTCGCTATTACCGCCCAGTGATGAGTTGTACCTGTTCTCTACTCAACAGTGCATGACAGGTGCACACAAATTCAAAGTAACAAACAATTAAAAGAGAGGCTCCATGGTGTTCAAGAAGACTGCAAATTTACACTAAAAGTGAGAAGCGCATTTATTAAGCAAAGTTATTACAGCTGTAGACGAAATCATCAACTTCCTAGTTGTGCCAACATCAACGACAGTCCAAGCACAACTGGAAGACAAAACCAAGTTTTGATCTGAGTACACGGGTAATGATGCTTAGATTGCTGTTAAGTAAAACAAAGCAATGCTGGTGGCAACTGCGGCTAAATCCTCCTTCTGCTTCAGAGACAAGGAATGGATTTATTTTCGTGACAATTTAGGAGCCTTATGTTGTTCATTGCTAATGCTGTTTACTATGATATCGCCGATGATAAAGGTTAGAGCAAGTTCTACGTGTCAAAAAATCAAAAAAAAATTATGCTGTAAGCGTGGACTTGGCCAATGCGTTAGAGGTGAGGAGGCATTATGTCAACTTACCGAACTATGTAGCTGTTCGGTGGGAACAGAAGTAGTTAACTGGCACAATCAAAACCGCTAATTACTCTACGACAAATATTTGGCGTGAGTATGATAGCTTAACGAGAGCGGGTTTGTGATTCGCCAGACACTTTTGAGGGCGTACCATCACTAAGATTGGGCTGTGAAGCACAAGGAATGTGGGTGCTTTTAAGTAAAATGATAGCGAATCTAAGGGAGGCAAAACGCCCAGCAACTGTGCATTTGGGCTACAACTCAAAGGAATTTTAGTCGGATATGCAATTGGGTACGGTCCCCGCAGATGATTCAACTCGGATTATCATCGCCCAATTTTTGCATCAGAGTTCGTTTTGGGAATTTAACAAGCCTAAGGAGATGAAACGTGCTTGCTTCTTAGCTAGGAGCCAAAAAGTAGAAGATTTGCAGTATGGTGTTGCTTAATCGGAAAGAGACGAATGTTCAGATGGCGCCAAGAAATCCAGTGAAATAAGCGCTTACTTGAAGGTGCTGAAGCTGGCAATGCGACTAAGGGGGCTGCCGTGGTTTTCTGTCCTAAAGCAAATATTGCATAAATTGCTTTCATGAACTTTAGGAATTTTTAATCAAAATTGTAAAGATTGATTAAGTTGATGGTCTCGAGGCACATTCGTGGCCATCCATTCGAAATCCACAAAGCTTTGTCAAAAGCAAAGTATCTTACAAGTGATGCGTAATTAGGACCGTGCAAACTTAGAACGCAAAACAAGTTTGAGTTCTGAAACAAGTTGGAATGAAGTGATACAATTTAGGGCGCTGACGAACCCGCCTCCCCCTTCTTTCGAAATTCGTCACGTACTACGTTAATTGACAAACTAACTCACTTTGCGGTCCTCCATACGCTGAAAGGCAGAAGGCAACAATGAAGATACTGAATCGTTAACCAAGAAGCGACAAGGCATAAGGGGAACCGCAAATGGCACGCATTGCATTAAAATTATGTGGAAGAGCTTATTTAGAAGGGAATAACTTGAAAGAAGCTACGTGTTGTGTAAAACCTACTCTTGCATTCATCCACTTCAGGTGATGTTCCACTTTGTGTGTAATCGACGGTCACCGTCAAATACGACTCATTCGCCCACCACACGAAGGTGTCATGCCGTGACTCAGGGCGTACAAAAAACCATCCATAGAATACCCGCAAATCTGAGATCTTGTCTTTCAGCATGGGGGCTGATAAAATTAAGAACCAACAGTCATGTTGGCAGATGTGCATCAAGTGGTGGTAAATAAAAGCAGTGTTTTAGGAAGGCTGTAAAACATGCTTGGCGATCTATTAAAAAGTTTATTTTACTCTACCTCCTAGCATTATCTAGGCTTCTCTTTTATCAGAATAAGAGCCCATAAGTCTTTACTCAAGGCATAGATTTTCTCGACTTACCGCAGGATGTATGGCCTCGATATACAAGCTCGTCTCCTTTCCAAATGCAGGTGAATTTTTCACTAATGTAAAGTATGGCCTATTTTGGGATACATTAAACATTTAATAGACCAATATCACACAAAATATATAGAGTGAGCAAGAAATAATTTATAAGTAGTTTGGCAATCCAATAGCCTACCACTCCACTGCTCTCTGCCCCTTGAACACCAAATGATAGTAAAAACTTCCCCTGTCCTTTGACAAAGCGAGAAAATGGGAACGAGGTCATCAGATCCACACCATCTTAAGTTCAAAAGGTAAAATTATGCACAGCCTCTCTTGCATTACTTAAAGTGAATTCAATGAATGGGCCGTTTCAGTTGTAGCACATAATCTGCTACCTGGTTTGGGTGGTGGAAATCTGCAATAGGGGACAAAGTGCGTGATTGATACCAACGTCCGATCATGGTCAAAGTCAATGATTTCAATCTTTTTTTGTTTGGTCACGTCGGCTATGGTGAGGCTAGCTCCCTCTAGAATAAAAGCAATGGCAGGATGATAGGAGATGCAAAATAGCATCAATTTGGATCGCAGATCGGCTCACATTGTGTTAAACGCCAATTTTACATCAGGTACATGTCATCCAAGACTGCATAAACTGGCGGTTCGTCAAGATGCACACCACTGTCAATTTAAGGTGTAAAGTGCTATTTTTTGCCATTATACAATTCAAATTCGTTTACGGTTAACAAAATAAACAAACAAATCACGTTACGAATGACGTCTCTTGGTAAAATGCTAGGCAACTGGTTTCTAGTGCGCTTATTTAGAAAAAAAGTGTTTAAATGACTAGACAGATGATAAAATGCAGGTTAGTGAGATAAAGTGAGCGTACTTTCGTCCCATTGGCAAGGAGCACCCCAAAATTTGTCAAAGGCCACACACCTGTAGCACTTAACATATATGTCTGCGGCAGCTGTTGAGTTGTAAACAATTGGGCTCTAAATTCAAAGGAGGTAATGCTGAAGCGCTGCTGCCAATCAGCCCCGTTAAAAAAGCTTATGCACAATGAACATCTCGGTTTATGTGTCAAAAATGCACTTCATTATGCGTAAGTCAAAATTGTATATCCATTAAAGCACGGTAGCGCACTTACATAGCCCTTCTTGTACTGGTATTCTAATCCGTATACGACTCCATATGGCTTCCCAACAACACGGGAGCCCCACAACTTGGGGCTTGCCTCGCCTTCAAAGAGAAAGTTATTACGAGATGCCTTCTATCTTGGCATTAACACCATTTCAGACGGAGCAAGTGGAGGCGGGAATGGTAAATTGGCCAGAGATAAGGAAATGAAGTGGAAGCATACCTGAGCAGTGTGCCAGCCATAGTAGTACTATAATTGCTACTAGCATAATATGTATATATCCCCTAAGTGATGTTGCAGTGAATTTATATGCGTCTTACAATGATCGCGCAAGGCTGATTGGATGTGCAGTTGCATCACAGGCACCACAACAGTGAAGTTGTCACATCTGGAGATTAGGCAGATTTGTAAGCTCGAAAGCCATGAGCACCTTGTGAATGCGTCTTATCTAGGCAATATGGATGGAATAAGCTTAATTTCTGCAAAAGACTGAGGTGGCCGAACGTCACCTAATCTTACGGAGGTGAGCCATATTGTGGTGCAATTAAAGCTTAGTAACTGAAGGATCATTGCTGCTGTAGAGAGGAGGCATGCAGTAAGTTGGAACGGTAAATAAGGTGAGGCGTTTTAATCAAATAATCTTACGTCTCATGGAACACTTAGATAATGTTGCCTTTTGTTTCTTTTGAGCACTAGCCTTTGAAAACCTCACTCTTTTGAGTAAATGTGCTAAGCAATGTCTAATGCAGGACATCGTCAGGTGGTGAAATCACGTAGGCCACGCAAGCTATAACAGCGAATTGATTGCTTCGGTTCGACTATACCAGTGAGCTTCCACCTTACCACTAAACGGGTTGGGTGATTAGAGGTTTCAGGATCATCCAAATGCAATTGGTTTTTCCATACATGTCTCGTATGTGCCATAAACGCGTAAAGTATTCCCGGTCTTAAAGATATTTAGGTCGCTGAGTTTGGAACAGAGTTGTGCGTGAGATTTGTGTCGCCACACGTCAAGTTAAAAGAAGTGTGCATAAAGTGGAAATTGTCTGAATAGCAAAGCAATTTCACCAAAATACTTAAGTCAGTAGAGGTAGCGAAATGCAATCCCAACATCTGCGAAAATAGCAGGATTTATGCACTTTGAATTCTGGTCCAGTTTTAGCTTCTGCAAGGAAGCGAGGTAGTAGCGCTATTTATCTGCATTCAATTCAAAATAATAACAACTGAGCATGGCAAGTGTCGTGGAATTAAAGACTAACTGGTAACGAGGAAGAATATAGCAGAGTTGACTGGTGACTGGAAGAATCGCTTTAGGCCAAGGACTCCAAGATGCTTTCGAGCACCTCCTGACAAAGTTTGAACTATCACTGTGCTACTTTTTTCCATTCATTCAGCAAGCATGTCCCAAATATATACAATGCAGGGCAGCGGCCGGTGATGGAATCACCTAGTCTACGCAAGTCAATGGAGTCAGCCCGCTACTTCGATTTGATACGCTATGACTCATTTTCCTTCTCTTCCGCTTACAAATGTCAGATCTAGCCACACATCACATGTGCTAGCACTTCACAATCGACCAAACGCAATTGTGGGTGTTTAGACGTCGCTTGCTCTTTGTTTCTTCTCAAGAGCGCACAACAGCTGCCATCTGAAGATTACGCTTCTTCTCACCCATAGGTGTGTTCTGCTGTAACAGAGCAACATCAATGTCGGCGGCGGAATGACATTTTCACCCGGTTCACACGTGCCACAAGCACCAGCAATTTTGCAGAGCTTCAAAGAACTTCAGTTCAGTGGGGTGACAGCGCAGATGGACTTGTGCGCTCTCACGCACTAACCCAATAAAAAAGCGTGAGAACATGAAAGGTAGGCAAAGATCAATGGCTCTTCAATAAGCTTTTGCTGCTACAGTCAAAACCAACGGAACCTCAAGCACCACAAATAAAATGTAATCCTTGAATCCCTGCTGATTTGTCTAAGCTGATTATTATGACAGAAGCTCTAATTATGCAAAACCAAAATGCATCGTCTTCCTTGCCTAGACTGCACTAAATCCCACATTGCCCGTCGGTGCATACTGGGAACTTCTTGCATCGTTCAAGCTGAAACGGGAGTTATAAGAAGGGATTCTGTACACCTTTGAGCGAGTGACTGTCTCAGTAGCAAGAAGTGAATCACACTGCACCCTATATAGATAAAATAAGTTGCACATCATTAGTTATTAAATGCAAGACGGACCTTCATTCTGCGTGTTAAGAGCATGCTGCTTACTTCGCTACTATTTTAACTAGGCTATTAATCCTAGGAGAGAAAGATAAATTGGGTGTTTGCCAAGATTACAGCAATTCCATCCCATTCCATCACGCGAAAATGCTGTAGCAGCAAAAGCTTATTGAAGAGCCATTGATCTTTGCCTACCTTTCATGTTCTCACGCTTTTTTATTGGGTTAGTGCGTGAGAGCGCACAAGTCCATCTGCGCTGTCACCCCACTGAACTGAAGTTCTTTGAAGCTCTGCAAAATTGCTGGTGCTTGTGGCACGTGTGAACCGGGTGAAAATGTCATTCCGCCGCCGACATTGATGTTGCTCTGTTACAGCAGAACACACCTATGGGTGAGAAGAAGCGTAATCTTCAGATGGCAGCTGTTGTGCGCTCTTGAGAAGAAACAAAGAGCAAGCGACGTCTAAACACCCACAATTGCGTTTGGTCGATGGTGAAGTGCTAGCACATGTGATGTGTGGCTAGATCTGACATTTGTAAGCGGAAGAGAAGGAAAATGAGTCATAGCGTATCAAATCGAAGTAGCGGGCTGACTCCATTGACTTGCGTAGACTAGGTGATTCCATCACCAGTCACTAAGTTGTTAAAAATGCTTCTACCATCTAGAAGTTGATGTGCAGTCTACGCAATTGTTGAACGATTTTGAAGTTGATGTGCAGTCTACGCAATTGTTGAACGATTTATCGATCTACTGGCACGATTGGTAAGGCTATCTGTAAATTCAGAGCATTTAAAATAGCTTCTTTGACCTCATTTTGTCGCGACAGTTGCAGGGATATTTCCTCGGGCCGAAGTACGTTGTCGAAGATGGGAGTTTAATGGAAACTTCAAGTACCAAATTAAAAAATTCTTACAAATTTACACACGAATCGGTACATTAGCTTTATTTACTTCGAGTCTGCAAAGAACATGCTCACATTTCGCGGGGATTCTCCTGACGCTGAAGTGCATTTAGGCAGCTGGCGTTCTCTGATGAATTTTCGCTATAACTGTTGGTGGTGCATGCAGCCTAGTGCGGTATAACGCAATTGGTTCCATTTTCATGGGTTCGTGAGCTGAGAGGACCATTGTCAGCGAGAAGAGAAGGGCGTAGATGCATGGATGGATAGACCTGCCAACTTGCAAGTGAACGCAAATGTGAGCATATTCACAATGGGAAAGCACATAAATATGACTGTGATCTGTCCATTTTATAGACTAACTTGTTGAGATGTGTTTCCCTGAGATGCAACCCTCTCGACTAAATAAGTGCTGCTGAGTTGATGAGAATCGTACGGTGGTGTCTAAAATCACAATAGCAAATTTAGGCCCAAAAATTATCTGAATTTAAGTCCCACTGGTAGTGAGACAATGAGCATCTGTCTGATGAGTGGAAAAGAAACAGGTTAGTCACATCATCCACGGACTGAAATGAGCATTTTTCTCTTGGTAATGCATATCAATATACTTGGTCCCCACTCTCAATGCCATTTCGCATCGTCCTTCCCTCACCTGAGCTATCCGTTATAGTGAGTGCACAAACACCCTACATTCACATCTATTTTGCCTTTCCACAATCGTACTTTGATGCTTGAATCCTCCTGCCCGATATCTACCTGCACGGGCCACATTGATCTGCTAAGTAATGACAAAATTCCGAGTACACATAAGTTTCACATTAAGCCCTACTTATGCAATCCTTCTCATTGCACTCGCGTCCCACTATCAAACAAACCATTGTGGTCTTCTTTCTAATTGGCTCTTATCAGAGACTTAAGTTCGGGTGATTCCGTTTGCACTTGATTAGGTCCAGTCAAGAGAGCCTATTGCCATGGTACTGCAGGATTAGATCCACGGCCATTTTTGTTGGGTTCTGCTTTTCTCCTCTTCACGAAGTTGTTGTCAGACAAGTAGCACGGCCTTACCTACTCCTCTCAAACATGCGAGTTGATAGCCACTAGTTTTACTCTTGAGAAACGCTTAACAACTTTGTCACACGGATTTGACAAGGAAATGAGATTTATCCCCCTTTCAGCTGTGCGAGGCAATGAAAGGTGTTTTGCTTTTTTTCTGTTTCTGTTTAGTTAGAAATCGTAGCGCTAACTAGTCCATTGTCTTTGCTTACGGTTTTTAGATAATTAAACAATTTAATTGCATAGGTAATGAATTGCCTTGTGGCAAAGACATTACGTTGCACATTTTCAAATGCACTTGTGGCCAAAGTCTGTGTTTTTAGCTTGCATAGGCCACACAATCCAGATTAAACAGCATATAAAGTTCGGTAGCACTAATCGTGGAAACTACTTTCAACCTAGCACCTATTTGCCTTTAAAGTCACCCGACGAAATGGATGAGTAAATTTAAGCAATGTGACTCTGTGATGTGTGGTATGGAATACTTTTGAAAGCACATTAGAGAAGAGTCACTCCACAAATCACTCATAAGCATTTATTCTGCGCTTCACTGATTGCAAAAATTTCTGAATTATGGCTATTTTCACAAGTTGCTAGGATTTCATTGCGAGAGAAGATGGGCAAAATAGGGGCAATTTCTCTGCGCGTCATGCGGCTAAAAGCAGAGTGGTACTATTAAAAGCTCCTTGCGCCAGTTATGGATGTGCCCCTCGACAGTTGATTCAAAGGGGCGTATGTCCTACTAATCGTCCATTCTACCTCGAACACCTGGTTACTACAAAAAGGTAGCAGCTCAGAATCCCAAAAAACGGATTGCAGCACCACCGATTCATATTATTTGGTAGTGAAGGCATAACTTATGCTTGAGATGCACCAGAAAATAAGTTTTTTGTCCTTTCGACGCATTTTACACGTATATGTGAATAGCTGCTTAAACAAAAGTTTCACACTAAAAGTCTTTTTTATAGCCAAATCTTATGTCGCTGGCTTAAACGAGCCCATTCGAAGTTGTCCATATGTATGTGTGCCTTCAATTTGCTTCCACAGATCAATTTAACAACGCATGATCCCCTCTTAGAGCATGTGTCATTGATAGCAGATCGGAGTGGAAATTTAAGCGCTGCACCCTGTCAAGCTTTTGTCTGGCCACGGAGAGGAGGTCCACCTCCTGATTAACCATGCAGCAAGTATCAATCGCTTCAACAACGCCAACTCAGAAACCACCTTTCAGCCATTGATTTCGGCACTGCAAAACTCTTTTGTCCTCTCATAGCCAATGAAGCTAATATTAAGCACAGCGTATGCGCATGCTGCAAGAACTGATAGAGCAAATTTGGTTACTACTATGCTGGCTGCCGGTACGATACTTGGTCTTGAGCTCTTTAACCTTTATTTAATAATGTTATGAAATGCAATCGGAACAGTTGTACAATAATCTAATTTTCATGAGGTAGGTTGAGTGTGCGCAAGTTTTACACGATTACATTAAAATGGGTCTCGACAATATTTTCGCGCACTTTTTTGAGGAAGAGATACAAGAAATGAAGAAAGGATGAAAAGGGGACGATTTGTTAGCTTGCCTAACTTCATGAGTGATGCAAAGCTTGCGCGATGATTGCAGACGCTTTAATGGAAGTATTTTCTCAAGCATAAACTATTTGTAATCTGTTGAATGCCACTTCCATCACAATCGCTACTAAAAGTTGCTCCTGCGGCATGCTTAAAGTGATTTCATGTGATTTTCCAAAAGATTCGTGGCGACGGCTCAAAAGAGGTTTTGCTGTAATGGCCATTACCACTCACTTTGTTGTGGTCACTTTTAAAAATAGTAGTTGCTTGGCGATAAGTGAACAAGTCAACTTGCGAAGTCGTTGTCAGCCCTACTTAAAATAGACGAGAGCTGTGATTACGAGCGCGCATGCATCTCCATGCTGAGGTGTCAAGCTGCGACGAAGTAGTACCATGAATCCTACACGGACAACGGCGAGGCTGGGCACGTCTGGCAACCATACAGGCGCATGCCACTTCTTCTTCTGGGATGGATTATCTAATACGTCACCAAAATGTCACCAAAGTTAATACAAGCCCTCCCGATCCAGCTGGTTTGAAAATACAGGGGACACCTATGACTGGGTCTGCCATCGAAGCTCAAACGCATAAACGTGGGACGCATATTAAGGATTTGTTATGCATCACACAGGGGCGAAGCCAGTTTCTTAGGCTAAGCATACACTCTGGATGCTGGTAAGTGAAATAATAGGAACGGGCGGATAAAAGACAGCAATTACCTTTTCAAACGTGGTCGATGATTTTCAGCCAGTGCTTTGCAGACTCAATACAGTAGCAGCCACTTTTAGCGCTCTATACAAATGGCATTCTTTGATGTTTTCGAAGCATTCCACAACTTTTATAGTTGATGGTTCCGTCTCCAGCAGAGAAATGTGAGAGCACAACAACCGCGTAAAGTTGGTTTCAAACCATCTGCAAGAAGCAGGGTCGACTCTGAGCTCCGAGGGCTGCCGCCTTCTGCAGCATTAGGTTAACTTCATGAGACCTGCAGCCCTGCTAACTGAAATGCAGTTTCCAAAGACTGCGCGACTGAGGATTTTGCTAACACTAACCAAATGGAGTGATCTTGTTTAGTTTTGATGGTTTGCAATAGCTGTAATGTTCTTGTTTGAAACTATATGTACAATTGCGAGTTCGCTGGATAAATTATCAGAAGAGTAGACTAAATGGCAACCCACAGAAAGATTGAGCACGATGGAGTGCGTAAAGAGCTAAGGTGAACCCTCTACTCTTCCCCAATCCTGGATTAAGCCAAGTTCATGAGTTACACAGCTTGATGGGAAACGTGTTTGAACGCCTCTCCATCTGTCTCCTTAAAGTACAATGCATAGCTAAGTGTTACTCAATATATTTATGCTATATTAGTTGTAAAATATGACCTAACAAAGTGTGGGAAGTATAATCAATGGAGGCGAGGATAGGAAGTTTTAATCGAAGTTAATTTATTTTGACTCAATCGTGGTCAACAGGATGCCTTGAGCAGGTCCTTTCACAAAATATCGCAACAGTACGCAATTAGATTGAACATCAAAAACTCGAGGGTGTATGTGATTGTATGTAAGGGAACAATCAAGATATTTTGCCTTTTGCAATGAGAATGGAGGAGAGCTAAAGCAGGCTTTTGAAACTGGCACAAAAACTCTTGTTTAGTTCAGTGAGGTAAAATGAGATTTGGAGTTTTTCCTAGGCTTCACCTAATTAACTCAATGACGCTTAGGATGATTGGTGATGTAGTTAGAGGCGTTTCAATGTAGTCTGGAAAAGGGCATCTCCAACTACGTTCATTTATTCGCATTTTCAACATTGCCCCACTTACTCGAATTACGTATGCCCCGAAAAATCTCAAAAGTAGAAATGAGATTTAGGATGCTTGGGCGCTCCTTCCTTTATGATGTAAAATAGGTAGCGCACTATTTAAGCTTTTATAGAATCTATCTTACCTGGTGGGAGAGAATTACTAGTACAAAAGCGTGCGCTGCTACAGGACAATGTTTATCCCCCTTATCGATGCTAAAGACATCTTAGCTTTGAGTTTCGGGAAAAGACGTTTGGAGTAGCAATGCCCAAACGGCATTTCGTGGCTGCATAACAATTTTAAATGACCAAGCAAACCAAAATGATTTATTGTTTTGTAAGCAAAGTTCGGGCCCCACAATTCGACTGTGCTTTCTTTGGTTTGTTTTTGAGTTTGACTAAAACCATTACCACCAAAAGGGACGTAAATATGCAGAAACGTCCTGATATTGCGATGAAAATGGTGTCCAACCCTTCTTTCTCCTTAAAACTCTCTGCGCCACATTTAAATTTACTACCACCTGCAACAAGTGACTTATCCTATTTAATTCCATAACATTTTAGGTCGCGCTATCGTCAAATGCGTGACGACTGTTATAAATAACTAAAATTAGAGCTGCTGAAAACTTGTGCTATGAATGAAGAAGTCAAATTTAAGGGCAGTACGACCACACTCTGTGGTGCCTTCAAAACACGTGTGCTAAAAGCGTGTTTTCTGTAATCATTCAGAAGACAATGGTACATTGTAACCAGCTCAGAAATGTATAAGAAAAAAGTTATCCTTACTCACGCCCATAACCGAGATTTGCTCTCTACTCGAGACTACGTCTCTATTTGCTAAAGTGTGATTACGTTTGCTGAGCCAAACCTATTGTTCAATCCTCTGGCAGCTGTGGCGAGAGGGACAACTGTAGAGGTTTGTAATAAACATTGAACAACTACACATTCCGAGACGGAGTAAGGAAAATTTTGACAGGGCCCATGGATTATTTGCAAAAGTTTGAGTAATCCAATTGAAATCAGCAAAATTATTGATTACAACCTTAAATTTCTCATATCTGAATCAGTAAGTGCCACTGAAACTGCCTTATTCCTGCAGGTCAGGGCTGCCCCAAAGCACACCACTGACTATGCGTTTACTCTCTGTAGCCATTGTGCAGGTGAAAATTATTCGTACAATCTTTGACTATGCTTTCCAGCAAAGAAATGTGTGACCAGCGGATTATTTCATTTTTTGAATGTCGATTCTCATATACATATTAAAGAAACTACACCCAAAGTCCACCACACCTGCAACCAGATTATCACACAAATAATGCACTACGTCTCATGGTCTTAACGGCTTTCCAACAATTTGCAAGCCCCACAGCCCTGGACTTTGTTCAACTTTGACAAATCGTATTTTTGACACTATTACCTTAATAGTAGCAATAAAAAATTGAGCTGGAAATAATAAAAGACAGGTGGACAGAATTTACCAGATTTGAAGCACCACCGTGGAGGAAGGCGCTGTGCTTAAAAACAGAGCGGGTCTGAGGACTACTGATGTAGATAGAAAGTCTAGCTACCTGGTAGAATTAAATTTGACTAGTCCAGGCAACCTGTCGCCAAAAATTTTCGATTGTTGCACACTACGGTTAATTTATACAAACCTTACCATTGTGGTGAGTCGCCTTTCATTGACCTGCATCCCATCGGTGAGGCGCATTAGGCGAACGTAAAATATGATGATGAAGGCGTTGCTTAATTTTCTCCTGTATGTAGAGACATCCGAACGCACGATTCCTTTCCTGTATTCACGCCGATTGTGACTTCTACCTAGCGTTTCTTCGTCAAATCAGCCTATTCCTTCAAAAGAAATGGGGACCAAACAGAAGAAGGCAAACGACGAGTCTGCTACGTTTTAATATCGCCTACTAGCCTCACCCCTAGTAACGACGACGTAATTTCCAAATATTGGCATAAGTTGTCGAATCATTCACCAACTTGTCTCCCAACTTTTTACTTCTGAGGCTAGAGAATACTCTATACCCTGCCTACTCCTTGAGAAAGTCCATTGGCCTTTGCAGGCAGCGTGCTGGACACTGACTAGGGATTGTGCTTCACACCTTATCTCAGCTGCTATTAAAATGAACAAGCAAACACGCGCCACGAACTTTACTCACCGCTACAGGAAAGTGAGTGAGGATGACTATGAGTACGCCAAGAATCTTTGACTTGTAGCGCAACGAGTCTCTCACGGTTCAGCAACAAGTGTAGTCACTGGATGAATAACCAATCACGCTCCAGTATGATCAACAAGCTCCGCTGCGTGAGGATTAAATCGCGCCGGCGACTTATCAAGTTTGCTATAGTGAAGCATGAAGAGCTGCTCGCGGTCTCACAGTGAGACACTCCGGACCTTTTTTACCTCTCATTGGCCTAACTTCATCTTATTATTGTCCAAATAAATTTTAAGAGCGCACACACTGTAGCCCTTTTGACTTCACCCCAGCTAACCCAGCAATAAACATTCAGGGCCTCCCCGTCCTTATTCACATAATTATGATCACTGCAGTTGACAAGATCAGAGTTGGCGGAAGAAATGAAAGTGAAGCCGTTGTCACAGGATAGTCTGGACACTAAATTTCCAACGATGAAATCCGCTTTGCCTATACATATCTTGGGGTATATCCGTCGTCAGCCCCACTTGCTCTTTTAAAGGCCTTGCAGGACGGAGAACGATAAATAAAATCAATTCTTGTTGATGGTAACGAACGCATGAGACATATAATTATAGGAATCGGCGCTTTCCAGCGTTTAGTATTTATTTACTTTTGTTGTCTCCATCCGAACTCTGCCACTTACGGCCATTTCTTGTGTGACAAGCGCATGTGTTGTGGCTGGAATGAGCATGGCAGGTAAAGTCATGAAAGAGGAAATAAGGGAAGGTGTCGTGACTTGCCTTGAGTTTATCTGATTTTTATTCGTTCCACACCTTTTGTTTTGATGGCATAATTTGGATCGAGAAGACTACGGAGGCGTTCGTTTGAGAGGAGGAAGAACCTAAGTGACTATGCACGGAGACTGAAGCTGTTTGCGTGCCTTCCCCACTTTAAAATGCATCAAGTTATTATGCGAGGGCTGCGATATGCTGGGTCCGAAGACACCGCGCAAATGAGCAGAGTCCCATATCATTGCAATACCGGTTGTGAACTCTGGCTGAATTGAGCTCTACCCTTCCCAATGTTAAGATGATTGAGTAGGTTCCATCTACGTAATTGGTCGCCTATTATGGATGGTTTTCTTTAAAATATAAAAGCTTTTGGCTGGAGACTTATAGAAGCAAATAAAACGGAAATCAAATCCCAGCATCAGCTATATAAAAATGGAAATAGATGACACTTAACGCTCAGCCATTTTCATACATATTTTCAAAGAACTGTCCATTACACAAATTAAGCCTCGTGAAAGCTAAGGAAGGAACGTCTGAGCCACTTTTTCATCAAAGGCAAAAATAGTCATAAAAATGGGAAAAGGAAGGGAACTGCGCAACGGCGTTACCGAACTCTTCGATGGCAATAATCGACATTATTAGGGTAAAACTAATACCTAGTGTAGTATTATCAACCAAGGCTGAAGACGGTGACAAGGGGCGTTGAATCAACTTCTCAGAAGGGAAACGAGTAAAGTTCACACATCAAGCATCCATTTCAATTTCAAATGACGGGCTATAGTCACACTGTTTTGGAAAAGAGGAAGATCTTCCGGAAAATTAGACTTTTGTAATTGCGTCAAAAGGACGCTGTGATCGATAGAGGAAAGATCAGCAACCTAAATAAAGCGCGTGTAGCAGTGCCAGTAAGAAGCAGAAGAATTAGAACATATCGATGCTTGTGGGCCTTACCAGAATGCGGTGTGTTTGGGAAAGGATATGCGAAATTGCTCTTTTAAGACGCAATCGGCTTCGAGCTTTAACATCCCACTCTGAAAACATTAGACATTTCCTGTGAAGCAGTCTAGGTCGGTAAAGTCATAATTTGCCATGTGCATTTTCAGGGCGTCTAAATTTAAGGCCCTACTCTTATACCTATTCTCATTTATAGACTCAACAAGCAAATTGTATTTATGCCAGCTTCGTCGCGTCCACTTCATTCTAAATACAGTACAAACCTGCTGAGCAATTAAACAGCAGGAATTTTTGTCAGTGAAAAAAGCGAACACAACACAACCGTTTACAAGCGGATCCTGGGAAGTTGGAGCACACTGGATGCCAAAACAGCATGGATTCAGCTAATAATCCATGCAACTAACTGTCCCTACTCCATAAACTGCTTTTTGTTCCGTAAAAAGTATGCGGAGTCAGCATCTTCGTCATCTAATGCTGGGCAAATTGCAGCTTTAATGCAAATAACCAGGTTATGCTGCGACCAAACAAACCTAAGTTGTTACAAATGATCACAATGACAGTTTGGGGAGTATTGGGTGGATAATGGGCATCTAGCATCAGTTCACCGTTGCGCAAATTCTTGAGCTGTGTCTCTTTTACTCTTTACCTTTCGCTTCCATTTGACTGCTTGAGAGCTTACAAACTTTCACTTCAAGGATTCCGCTAAGACCTATACTTGAATCGGCGATAATTAACAAAAAGGCAGTAACCCAAAACGCAAATTGCTTTCAACGTAATAATATTGGTCTAGCACAGCCTTACAGTGCAGAGAGAATAAGAGTTGAGATGTTAAGCAAAATCAAGTAACCCAAGCCTCTCGCACCCTCTCTTCCCTGACTTCTTCGTCGGCTTCAGTCGCATTCATGCGCCCACAATGCATAATTAGCGCCTCGCAAGTCGTCAAAACCAATGAATTTTGGGTCCCACTTTCTGAGTGCTTCAACCTGGGACACCTGCAAGCAGGCTAAGAATTAAACGGTGATGATCCAACCTCATCACAAATAAACAAATCAGGGCACACCTGCGTAACAGTCAGAGTTGCGGTAGGAAAAGCTCAACATCTGGCTAGATATTCTTAAGCCCTCTGAGATAATAACAGGGCTTAAACACCTGCACAAAGGATAGATCACATACTCACTCATTGGTTGCAGAGCTCACTTTGCCTCGCAGTCGCGTGCTCTCTTCATTGGCTTAGTTTTTACCAAACCACTTGGCGTGACAATGGCGACGTTGTCAATCATCTATTTTGCTGCCAAATTTTCTGCCTCGAATCACAAAAGTTCAGATTTACGCTGAATAAAGGTAACGCATTTGCAGTTGAATGCGGTGACTGTTCACACATGAACTTTACGTAATTGGCTCTGTTCAGCCAATCTGGTGCGCACTTTAGCACCGTTATGATGAAATCTAGCACAATGACTGCTTATCAAGAGAACCTGTGAATTATTGGCCTGATTTAGTTGTACCTACTCTAACGTTTTTGCAATTGGGTTGATTTTAAATAGCATATTATCTTACCTAGTAATGCATGCGAGCACATTATGAAGATACCTATAGAACGCGCAGGTTGGTTGCCTCTCAATGGGTTACAAAGTGACTGAAGTGAGTCCTTCTAAATAGCAAAATTTGAACCACTCTGGGCCGTCCGCATGATTTGTTAAATGGAAACGACTTCGAGGTTGATGACTATTTACCGACAAGTGGGTTGCCATGGCCGATAAGACGCAGGCGTGCATGCACGTGTGATAAATGGCCTGACATAAAGAGTGCTAAACAGTTGGTGGATAAAGCATCTCGCATTCATTGCCTTGATTAAACTAGGCTCTGCAATGGATGTCAGGACAAGTAAATATGGTTGCACATGATTTTAGCTAACCAGGCTAAAGTAAGTGCCAGTGTGGTGCTGCAGAAGGTGCTCGACATTCAACCATGCGAATGGAAATGCTGAGAACTAGATAAAAAAACATTTTCTGAGATGATTGTATTTGTAGCACCACTAGCACTGATTACAGTAAGCGTTTTGACAAATCGAATTCATAATTAGTTCTAAGTACCACTTTCACGTCAATTCTTTTAGGCCCTTCTGGGTATTTGCAAGTCCTTAACCTACGTTAAGCGGAAAGCGGATGAAATCTGCAGGGCTAATTACGTTGATTTGCTCACACTTTCTTTCATTGGACACGCAGTTTTGTACCAAGCTGACTAGACCTGCTTTGTCTCTGGACACGAAGTCGAAGTGTGTCTACTGAAATCCAATTTTAGTAAGCCTACTTTGCGCGCAAGAAGAAATTATTGGTGTTCGCTGATAGGGCCTTCGTCTCGAAACCGTCACCCTGTTGCATCTGCATTTGCTTCATCCCAAAAAATTTTTCCTAAATTTAGATGGCAATGTGCGAATGAAGGTGATCAAGATTGCCTGCTAGATATGTTTACACCTCACTATCCTAGCAGTTATTCCAACAATAACTGCACTATGTCTAGTACTGCTCGCTCACTGATTAGTTAACTTGGGAACTTTAAAAGCGTGCTTAGTTGGAGGTAGAAGATGTACCGTGACCGTGTGCTATGCGAGGAAGGAAAGATTTGGCGAACAGCATACTGCCTTCAGATCTCTTCTGTGCCGAGCCCTTAGCCAAGATGAAAAGGTGCGAAAGGACATAAATTCTGACGCGACATCCAAACTGATGTTGCTATGGTACCATCGTTCTCTGCACCAACAGACAAAACATTACAATGGACCACGCGACACGCTGCATGCCACACGTGCCACAGATCGATCCCACGCATGCGATGGGGAAGAGTTTAGTCACATCAACCTTGACATGTTGCTGATCGCGATTTTTCTGGATTATTGTCCTTTCCACAACCCAAATCATCCAATACGGCCTTCCTGTGCTACGTTCCGTCCTAGCACTACGTGCCCTTCTATTTCCTTACCGTTTCCTTCTCCGTTCGAAGAACGTCAGTGGACCAATGCGTGGGGTAAAGGCAGAATTCATAGAAATGGATTATATTCACGATACTACTCCCTCCATTTTCCCACCAAATTATTTGCCTTCTTATTTTTCGTCATTTTTACGTACCAGCCGAATATTTATTTAAATGACAGTGCTCTTGGAAGGGCCCGTTAACAGAGATTTGTGTGCCAGTGGTAAGCATCTCAGCTTTAGCTTTTTAATGCTTTATATATAACAAAATTTTGGCTATTAATGCAGCAGTTGCGCAAACGTGGATAGATGGTCGAATGAAAAATGAATGGTTTGATGGAAGGATTTATGAAACTAACAAAGTGGAATTATGTTACCACATGTACCAAATCAAATCAAAAAATCCACACAGGCATTAGAACCCAATAGCCTTTTGTTTTTACATTCGCATCGTCATTAATCCCCTCGCTTCCCACTCCTCTATGTTCGTCCACCACACTCCACTCCTTCATCCCTTGCAGCAGAGCAACTGCTTATCTTCGCTTCCCTCGGAGAGGTCAAGCCACTCCCCCTCTCCTTTCTAGTCAGGAGCAAGCATTATCGAAGTCGAAGAATCAGAATAACCAACTGGCAACCTGCATTTGCAAGTTCCGCAGTTACGTTTCGGGTTTAGTCGCTAATCTCTTTGCCATACCCATGCCTTGATCATCTTTACGCATCTTCATGACTCAGGGTGCAGATATGAAATAAGTAGCAAACGTACAGGATCAAAACCTTGTGCTTCCAGTAGCTTACCCACTGTAGACGCACTGCATTAAGCGCTGGTAAAAGAGGTTTGGTTAGATAAGGCTTGAATAGATTCGTTCCTCTACCCTAACATACAAACGACACTAATCTTTTCACATTTCGTCATTCTAGTAAGGGTTCATTTGCCCCAGAATTTCCAAAAAGACTTGGAGGTCAGTGATGCTCTTAATTCCATCCCTCAGATACTAGGGTTCATCGTAAACACATAGGAATCAATGAAACTTCAGATCGGGAACTAGATGCAAGTCTTACGTATCCTACTTCCCTCTCATGTACCACTCCAGTATCACCACGGTATGTAGCGCACTCTTCCCCATTATGCCAACATCCTTTCAAAAAAAATGGGTCTTGCGTAATACGCAACCAGTTCATCCATCTTTCAATCATCTGTGCGCATGCTAGAGTAAACGTTAAAAAAATTAGCTGCAGTTGCTGTGAAGACCTGCCTTCTATTCGCGTTGCCCAATAGCGTTGATGATTTACCGCACTACATTCCTAGCGATTAACAAAGATTCCTTTGAACGTCGCTAAGTGATTCGCTATTTTCATGAGGGTGCGTTTTGATCGATGAGGCTTAAGTTTAAATAAGAGACTTTTTTTGTTGCTAAGTACATCTTACTCATTCATTATTTCCTCACTAATAAGTGCCCATTTCATTTGTGGATACATGCTGATCCTTTTTATGTCTATGCACGTTTATGCTGCTGTGGATTACTCCGGTCGGTTAATTTGGGTTGTCGCGGTGGTGCGTTGAATGATTATGGACTGAATTTTGCAATTCTCAATAGTGTGTTGGCCTTCTTCCTAATGTAGTGGTGTAAGAGGTCGGACCTCAGCGACTACAGGAATGGAGGTTTAGCTTCAGCACGTGTTGGTGTTTGTTCGTTAGTTATCTAGTTTAGCCCGGAAACAAACTAACGGTTACTAGTGGACTCAGAGGTGTTTGCCAGGTAGGTTGTAGTAGTAGTAGCAGTAGACTTACAGGGAACTTTTAGGGGCCTCGAATTGTTGGGGTTAAGGCAAAGTTGGCTCAGTCGGAAGTGAAGTGTGTGTTTGTATGGTTGTTGCAAATTTATTTCTCTTTTATCACTTTGTTTGGCTATTGGCAGAGGCTAGATGAACTGTGCTGGCCCATTCATTTGCTCCGTCTTCGTTGCAAACCAGATGTAAATCTCTAACGGGTGCTGACGACACGAAGCGTGGTGAAGGAGCGAGGGCAGGTGTCGCAGGAGGATATAGTAGTGGGAAGAGGCGATGGAAGAATTTACGACTGGAGGGAGAAGCAAGGAAACGATGAAGAGGAAGAAGAAGCAACCGGTAAGATTTTTGCTCGTTATCACCCTCGGATACAGTTTTGAACAAATTGTTGAGGCTGACCTGTTCCCCTGCCTACAGCATCTACTGTATTTGATGCATCCCACACTCACATATATATGGTGATGCGGTTGGTGGTTGGTTGTGGCAGTAGATTTCTCATCATTTGTAGCTGCTTTGTGTGCTGGTTGTCCGATTAAGAAGAAGTGTGCACTTGAGACTCTTGTTAGTTTGACAGAAGTTTCCTTAACTTTCTTTGCTGAGAGATAATGAGGAGGAAGAAAGGGGGGCTGAGGTGCTGCGCCGTCGTTGCTTACCCCTACTACTGCAGCCACTGCTGCAAGATGTCGCTGTGTTTGTGATGTGGTAAACATGTGGAGTGGTGGGGAGATCAATCCTATCTTCTTCGTTTGCTCCGCTACTGCTGCTGCTGCTCAGCCGTCTGTGACACTGTAGTGCGTTGTTGATGATGTTGTTGGAGCTCTGCTACAAGGTGGGTGGATTGTTTCCTTGCTATGGAAGGCGTGGACGTGAGATCTCGTCCCCAAGAATTTTGATATACTTTGGAGGCTTTTGCCCTGTATACCTGCAATAGCTTCACTTACTTCTAATGTGTGGTTATCGACATCTCTGGTTTATGTATGTGCTCTTGGCCATTGCGAGAATGTCGGTGGGTAAGCTGGTGGGTGGAAGCCGGTTTCCGTGGTGGTGGCGCTGATGCCCAGCAGTAAGTGTTTTTTGGGAGGAGTGGGGAGGGTGTGTTTGTTGACGTATGGCGTAACGACAGGGCTTGGTGTGGTTTGATTGACTGGAGGATGCGGGCACACTACTGGCCGGGGCTCTGTAGGTGGGTCGTTAGGTGGGTGGAAGTTAATTAGCAATTAAATCGTCCGAAAGGCGGGTTCTTCTTTCTCTTCTTCTTTAACACCTTTCTTGCACAGTGCGCAATTTGTTTAAACAATTGAGACCAGGGAAGATCTGGTAGAAGTTGGCTTGACAACGACGGCGAGAAGTGAAGTGTGTTTCTAGCCCTTCTTTTTTCTGCCTTAAATTACTTCAGCCAACCTGCTCACCGCTCGTCAATTATCGCATCTTATTCAACGTATACTCACGAATAAACACCGCCATCCTGTTGATTACGTGATAGAGTACGCCCTCTTCCTTTTACTGTCTTCAACTGTCTGCAAGCCCCTACCCTATCTAATGTCCAGCCAAATGTCCACCTCGACATGCAACTCCTACTTAGCGGCGATTATGCAGCACCAGGTCTTGGACTTTGTGCACCTCCATCAGATAATCAAGACCTATGAAATAAAAACAAGATATTGCATGCTGCAAACTCAGGTACCTTTTATGTAAAAAGATCCATCTTCAGGGAAGAAGCTGGAAAACTTAAGCTGCAATAATGGCACGAGTAACTGAAGCGCATAAACGTAGCTTTTTAACATCTGTCAAAACAAGTCTTCTGCTCCTTGAAAATCCGCTTAGCTTGATTCAGCACATGATAATGGGCTTCTTTGACTGCCTCGATGGCCTTGTAGCATCACGTTTGACAGCAGCTTTCCATATCGCCAAAGTGAGATCTTTTAGCTGGGATTTCTCTTCGTAAGCTCCCACCACGGATGCTGCCGCTGTCGATGGTAAGGCCACGCTAAAGAAAATGAGGAGGAATTCTAAAGATATTGTTGCAGACTAGCTTGTTGACATGACTTCTTTATCGTCTCTATGTTTCCATTTCGACTTCCAGCTGGTGTGGCACGCTCTTTACCCCACCTTGTAGCACTGCGTGGGTGCGTGTGTGTTTGCAACATGAATAATTATATGTCCTAGATCGTTAGTGTATTGATTAGCGGTGTGGTATGTAACCAAAACCATACTTGGCGTTTTGGCCGTTCGGGATTCATATGTGCAGAGGTAATGCAAGTTACTCACTTGATTAACTACAACAAGGGGAAACAGTATAACATTTTCTAATTTTTCGCGCTTGAAATATTTGGCACAATTAGAATAACAGTACAAGAAACTGCTTAGTCAAGAACCGTCAATTTTAGCTTTATCTAAATGGTGTTCAGAAATTGGCATTCCTAATAACTGGCATGCAGTTTTACTTGGCTAATGCCGTGATTGATGCCAAGGTGTGTACATCCTTTTGACAATCTTTAGAGCTATTTAACCACCATTGACCATGCAGACAAACAGAAACGATCAGCAAGACGTGCTATAGTGCTAAAAAATAAAGTCAAACATCTCATTATGCAAATGCAGTGGTCGTAAGCAGGTGTAATTACAAAAGGAATGTGCTGAGAACTATAGGAGCAACAAGTCTCGCGCAAAGAAGCCTGACGTGCGTCGGAGGAGATGTTTTCCTGATGCATACCTTTAGCGCAACTCAAAACCAGATGAACAAACCCTTTTCCGTTGCGGTACACAACAGTCGTGTAGTAGAATAACTGCATGTCGGGAAGGAATAATGTGACGACGTGTGGAACAAAGGCGCTGTTAGTAAGTTTTCGCCTAATGGGTTAGAGGGTGGGAGTCACGGATTTTAATGTGAATTTAGCATTATCTTTAGAGATTTTGCCTACGTGGATTGAAGAAAGAAGGTCAGCTTATTTTCATCGAGCTTCATCGTCATCGACCTTGCTCACGTGAGTGCAGTGAGCGCAGTTGGAGACAAGGCATTCCGTTTTACATTCATCGACTTAGCTTAAGTGAGGATAATATGACTCAACTGCTGCATTTCGTGTTTCACCCATGCATTTTTAACTGCGCTGATCTCATTTATTGCACTTCGCGACCAACTGTCCATTTTATGCCCGTTAGTTTCTAAGAAATGATATTCGTGTTTGAGCCACTGCAATCCGAGGCCGACCTTGCTTTTCACATTGTTTATGATTCAGCAGAGGTCTTTCGTGTTTGGCCACTTAATGCTTACCATAATTCGAGTAATGCATTTTATGTTCTATCCATTGTTTTTCCACTCCCTAAGACCTGTCTACTACAATTCGCGACCTATCGTGCCTTTATAGTCATTCCGACTCAATTAAGGCCTTTCGCGTTTCATCCTTCTATGTTGCACTGCCTTAGTCTCATTTATTGCATTTTGCGACCAGTTGTTCGTTTTAGGCTCAAAGTGTTTTAAGTGAAGCTAGATGCTCTTGATGTTTGGCATAATCCTTTTATACAGTTTCAAAGTCACCTGACTCGCGCTCATGATGGCACATGGCCGTAATTTAGTCTCCCATGTAATTGGCCCTCTCACAACTTTTGGGTGTCTTCACACCTCTTCTTCGTTCTCTGTGAAGCACACCAAATCGCATTTGAATTGTCCTAAAGCATGCCCAATCAGCAGGGAGGTAAGTAAGTATAGCGCATTCTGCGTCTCTCTTCCACTTTTAAATTTCTACCCTTGGCAAGAGAGGAGGATACAGTCTAAAAAGGCTATTCCAAATCCATTTTCACATGTCTTCCCATGCACGTGATAGACACCTTCGAACCCTAACGTTATTTTCTTGCAAGTATCTCACTAGATCTCTGCATTTGTAGCTCAGTACCCTTCCTCAGGCCTCAACTGGTCAACAAGACCTGGGGACACTTAGACCACGCCACGTCGTAGGAAGGTAACCGAATCTGCATCTGTCTAACAACTCGCCACTCTTCAGGTGCGTGAGCTTTTCCTGCCTCAGTTGGGACTCGTGCATTGCACTTCCTTTTTGTTTCGAATACGCACCTTGAAGAGTGACCATGCCAATAAATTAGTTTGCACTTATGCTTTGAAAAATGTTATGGCAAGATTGTGGTATGTCTGAGTATACAGAGGAGTACTCGATTTTGAAGTTGCAGCAAATCATGCCATTGTCCTGCAGTTATCGCGCACCAATCGTGGAAATTGGAGTAGTCAATGGTTCAGGAATTCGTATTTCCCATAGACGAACAGAAGGAGAAGAAATAATATACAAGTCATACTAAATCATTTTTCATGCCCATGTTTTTGCAAATTAAGGCTTTCCCTTGACGTGCTGGGCTGCACGTCCCATCTAGCTTTTTGCTTGTCATCCTGCAGATCTTTTGCGGGCCTAGTAATTAGTGTGCATTCTCTTGATCGTCTCTCTAGCCATCGTAAGCATAGTGTCAAAGCTTCTCAGGTAAGTTGTTATCTGACTCTTTTTCCATTATTTACTTCCTTGTTAACGAGTTCATCTGGCATATTCAGCGCGGTCTTCCTAATACCCTGCTCTTGTTCATTCGCTTGGACTTCGCCACATTATTTGCACTTGGCTTCATCATTACCCCTTCCTTTAGCAGACGACCTTAACCAGTGGTGATGTCGATGTCCTCCTGGCTCCTTAACTACTTCTGCCACTGCGATACAATATTTCGACTCATTAACGCTAAACAAGTGCCGTAACTACTTCTGCACCATAGAAGATGCATTGATTTTCTTAACAAAAATATATCGTAGACATCAACGCAGTATAACTTTACTTCAACTAACGCATTCTCTACAAATTCACCGCCCTGCTGATAAAAATTTGTGCACAACTATGCAGTGGGCATATGCCATCGTCGCGCTGAAACTAATCGCCCTAATCAGCGGCGCCGCACAAAGGTTCGTTTATTCCGTCTAAAGCAGAGTCATCTCCGCCATCTCACACACCCTTCTCAGAGGCCTGCTGGACTTTTCATCGGTTCTTGAATCCTTCCACTATGCTCCAGCTCAAACCTCCCCACAAATCACTCGTTTGCTACCCACATCCGTGACACCAACTCTAGGCAGCGGGGGACTCTGCAGAACGCCACAAGCTGTAGACGATACAATGGCCGTGGCTCATCGACCAGATGCAGCATATTCGCAACCCATATTTTACTTGCATCTATCACCGCTGACGTTGGCTACCATTGAAGTACGCCGACACCGTGATCACTTCTCGTTCTCACACACTTCCATGGCATTCTTTTAATTCAGAAGCAGCTTAAACGAATCTCCTATGCGTTGCGATGCTTTAGCTCGCTATTGCGTTCAGCCTGGATTTTCGAGTTGTATCTGAATTTGTAACTTCGAAGGATCACTGCTCCGCGTACACTGGTACGGTCTCATCGTTGGGACGATGCCTGATCAGATGCTTTGGTGAGATTTATGGCCATCCTGATTCGTCAGGCACCACTGATGGGGCATTTCTTATCTGTGCAGGCAACAAAACTTGGAATCGTCTAGTCGTCCTTGTCTTTGGCTGAGAAATCCACCTTTCCCGAAAACATTATCGCATTTCTCCCTATATGAGTCCTCACCTAAAAGAAAACTGGAGTGAAGAGAACGGTCTGGCTTCAGTTAATTGCAAACAGCACAAGTCCTAAATGAGGCGCATGGTATGCTCTTATAAGAAAGACAAATGATTGGGATTGCATTAGGTTAGCAAGCTGCTAAACGTGGAATGACAGGTTACAAATCTTTCTAACCACACCTCCACATAGTCGCCTATATGTACGCAAAACCATATCCATGCAGGCATGACTTTTATTTAAAACGTATTTTCTGTTACATGACCAGCGAATTGAATGAGTTGCACAATAAACAAAGTAATCGGTTGCCTTTTCTCTGATCGCTTCCGAACACTCACTTGGAGTCCGCCCTTTCTTCAGAGTGCAGTTCTGTCTGAAGGAGACTCCCAGTTCTCTTGTGGGTTTATACTCAGGTAAGTGGAAATGTGGCTACGTTTTTGCCATCACTTCCACTGCACTTAAAAAGTAACTATCATTGAGGTTGGCTCATCCGTTCTACTCCACGGCGTTTGAAGTATCGCAAATTAGACGCATTGCTTTTCGCAATTTTCACCACTGGGTACTTCATATCATTTCTATCAAAAAAGCTAAAATTTAATCATATTCAGGCTAAAAGTCCGTAATACGCCATAATGAAGGTGTTTCTCCTTTTAAACAGCTAAATGAGCGTAATTGATTGACCTGTAGCGAAATGCTCATCTTAATCAGTATGCACGCCAGACAGGTATGCAGAGCCGACAACATGTAGCATATTTTAACCTTGACTCGGCTGGCATTGTAGTTGCAATTATTTAATAATGTGGCGAAATTCCTTTCCTTAACCTGCCCATGCCAGCCCAATTTTCTCTGTTCATCCGCTCGTGCTGCAGCCAGGTATATACAGTCAACTCAAATACTGCTTTCCCTATTCGCTTTGCCTGAAAGTTCCGCTGTCAGATGCTCATAATCGACTTTACCATGGTCCGATATTTGTATGCGATTCATCTACCGTGGAATTTCACTGTTTTGTTTTGCTTCGTTCCTGGTTTTAATTACGTTCATTTGGATGGCCTCGTCGTCTTTGCAGAGTGGGCCGGCCTCTAGGTCATGCCACTAGCCCACTTCCTTCTCTTACTAGATGTATGCATATGCTGTTCATGCACTAAGCCTTCTTTTGTCTTCAAGTGAGTACCGGGATGCCACATTGGTGGCAACAGTAAACGAATCCGACTTTAAAGGAATTCCAACCTGATTTCTACTGTTTGTGACGAAGTTTAGCGGCGCGAAAAAAGTGCATATGGTATGAATGGGAGAAATGATGACGGTTAACTACCGATGGGTTGGTCACGAGTTCTTCTTTTGCAAACATTCAAATTCTATGATCTGCAAGAAAGCTGTAAGCTGCAGAAGCAGCGCTATATGCAAACCATTTAGGAAAGTTTAATTTCAAAGTTACTTTTTTTGCTTGCAGGAAGATGCGAATTAGATTAAATGAATTGGCGGTATCTCTTCCACTTCTCCACCGGCTGCATGTGACCTACGTCGATTTGTCTGAACAGCTCCATTGTGTGAACAGTGTGGCAGTTAGGAACAGACGCTCAACACACCTCCAAGGACTTAGGGAATGTTCCTGTATAATATGAGCAGACTTTGGCGCCAAACGTGGCGAACCGTGTTGCACTGGCTGCTATCCTGTGTGCTGCCTCTGCCTTTCTTCGGTAGAAATCGTTAAGGCTTAAGACCTGTTCACTAAACTTTTATTGGACCTCGGATCCGAATTCTAGCTGAGCACATATTCCTCCTATCTCTTTCGTCTACCCACCTGTTTTAGTGCCTCTTTTAGTCATGGTAGCAACTTGAACTGGTTGTTCGTTCGGGAGATGAAGGCCACAGAGGTTTGTTTGCGTAGGCTGAATATGCAATAACTTGGCTTCTGCGATCCGCGGTTTTGGCTAACCTCGCTTCGCACTCCCCTACTCCTAATTCTACTTGTTAATTCCTAACGCCTGCCTGCGCGTTTCAGTCCTCGAGGGCCTATCATCGCGTTTTATTCTTTAGCTTTCATCTCTTTTTTAAATTACGCAAAAAACTCTTGAAGTGGATTCAAATACAAGGAATTTCTCATGTAACATACCTCCAAAGAAAGCCTCTCGTCTTGGACCATTTTTGTGCACCTGTGTCAAGTTAATTTGAAAAAGGGTGTAACAACCATTTTAGCCTATCGTGCCTTCATGTAATTTGTCCCGGTTGCGCTTCGAAACCAGTCTACCATACCATTGAAGTGGTATCCACAGTGATCCACACAACGTAGATTGGACACAGTTCACTCACATTTGTTTCCAGCGAAGACCGCCAACACTCCTTGTTCGAGATATTCAGCGTTTTCTCTTCTAGGCAGTGCTCCAATTATTTAACACCATCTTGGTACAATAGGAACTCAGCCCTTTTGGGGATGCGATTTATCAACTCAGACGCATCTCTTTGGCCGTTCATGCCAAAAGAGGTCATTTCTCTTACGGCTAATTTGTAAGAGGATGCAAGGAACCTCTATTATGCCACAGCTTTTTGGGCTAGCTACTATGTGTATGTTTCTATGATATGTATAAATCTTGCTCAAAATAAGGAAAGCACTGCAATACCACTGGTTTTTGTTGGATTCTGTGTTCGGGACGGAACATCTACATTACTAATATGCACCCCTTTTCTGTACCACACCATGAAATCGCACTGCTGCAGTTCCTATGCCCACTGTGTCAACAAACAATTTCTCTCCTTCCATGCCTTCAGCTGAGTTAGTACCTGATCAATCATTGTCAGTATGGCCTTTTTCGCCGGCGGACAAATCCTAAAATCTCTGACTAGTGCAAAATAAGGGATATGTCACGTTGAATGCTTGGCTTTTCTAACTCTGCTTGCTTGCTAGGCTTGGCACTCGCCAAGCTCAACTAACGTAAGTGCACTGAGGTGGGACGTAGCTTGCTACGAAACCCGGGTTGTAGGGCTTGGAGCAGCAACGCAAATTGTTAAAAATAGGGAATGACTGAAATTAAAACAGAATACCATTGTGGAAAATGTCAAATGCAGAACACAAAATGCGAAGTTTGAAAGGCACATGGAAAAGTGCAATTTGAGGTTCCTCGAAATTGCTATCTGCCATCACACACTCAACAGGCGGCTACGCGTCATGGGCATAAACAAAAAGCACCAAAATGTTTGCAACACGTTGCGTGATTGACCAAGTTTGCATAAAATGAGTGATACTACTGCAGCCAAGATCCTGAATTGTAGTTGCCAAGGCCTACGACGTCGCAATTGGGCAGAATGTAAGCACAGTGCAAAATTACGGCAAAGTTACGCAAGATGGTAATTTGCTTTTTAAGCCTACCATCTTTAATCACTGTTATCATGCTGTAAACTAAAAAACAGCCCCTTATTGATTATTGGTGCATTACCAGTGTCAAGCAGATGCCTCAACCTCCTCCTTTTCCTTTACCATTACCACTTGACGCTGCAGCCTAAACTAAAGCTTTCTACCATCTTTGAGCGTTATCACTCAACCCCTCGTGGCAACGCGGTTGCATTGAGGAGCCACTTAACAAGCAGTGTTGGAATTACAGTGAATCCCTACCAAAGGAAGCCAAAGTAAAAACTCCGGTTAGCCTGATTGTCAGAAAATTACATTAAGGCGCCTCAGCGATTGCACAGTATAAGTAGTTACTTTACTTGCGATTAAATTTTAAACGCGACAACAAATTTCCAAAAATTAGAAAGCACAGTCACCTTACAATTACCCACACCAACTTTGTTATTTTGCATGATTATTGGGGCATACAAATAACGGTTCAGTTAATCGAGCACTAACTCAATATGACGCCTAATTATTCCTTTCTCGATTAGTTACTTACCACCTGGGCTGTGCAATGCTACATCCACTACCTTTTCCTTTCTTCCCCTCTTCTCTTCAAATCCACAATTTATTTCAGCGTCACCAAAACAACCCTCGATTTATAAGGCGAGAAGCGTGAACGGACAGTGATGTCCTTGATACCGTTGTAGCTCATTTTGTGCCCACCTCCTCCCAATCTCTGTCCTTCCATACAGGCTAAATGGCGCCTGAAGTTATTTTTCACTCTGCGTACACAGTCGCAACTACACATAGCCGTGTAATCGGCGTCATCCATCCCCCTTCAAAGCCATCTCCCCTTATTGATGGACTGGTAAATTTCCTCCCAATCTCTGTCCTTCCATACAGGCTAAATGGCGCCTGAAGTTATTTTTCACTCTGCGTACACAGTCGCAACTACACATAGCCGTGTAATCGGCGTCATCCATCCCCCTTCAAAGCCATCTCCCCTTATTGATGGACTGGTAAATAATCCAACATAATTCCTCAATAGCGCAATCAATACGCCCCACGTTGTGCTGTACTTTATTCGCATTTGCAACAAAGTCTTTTGGGTCAGCTGGTTGCACATTCACTCGTGTCTTTTGACTGGAGAATTAAAATTGCCGATTGTTAGCAAGATCTTGACAAATAACTTGGTAAAGATTGTTGCACCGCCCAAAGTGTACATATTAAATAAAGAAGTAGACGAGCAAATGCGAACGCGGAAGTTCGAAGTAATGGTGGAGACTACGGATTCCTCGGTATGCTATACACGCAAAGCAAACCGAAAGCTAATAAAATAGTACACCTTGAGTAAAGACCATTGAAACCTAGAAAACCGGCATACCACCCAACACGCCTTCGAACGAACTGCTGCACCATTATTTGGTCACAGTGTCTAAAAATTGCAAGCATCCTAAAATTATTCCAGAAGTAGTGAGATGGTTTTCTCCAGATAAGCAAGAATAAACTGTCATAACTTGTGAAAAATAGCACCAAATTTTATTCAAAGGCTGCAAATATATGTCCTTAGGTCGTGCATACGAAAACGTTGCCTGTAGGTTTAAACGGTTATAAAACAGCAATGGTAATAGGAAGTGGTTTTATCCATGCGCATACCGTCCACGACGTTTCTATACACATTTTGATGTGTTTCAGCCGCGGTTCGCCTCCGGCATCTGTCAGATAGAATGACAGATGGACATTTAACAAATGATTGCTTATGTGATTCCACCACATTTCGTTACTTTATGCCCGGTTGACAGTACCATTTTTCTCCATCCTAGCCATAACTACATCTAACCGATGGGTTCCTACGCACGTGCATTTGAGTTCAGCTTACACATGGGGATGGTGAATCGCGATAGCCGCACAGATTCCTACCACTTTGCTCGCCCAAGGATCTGCCATTCCGTTAAAACAATTCAAGGGTATTTGTCACACACTAGTTCAACACTCCTCTCATGCATCCATATGTCTACGAATGGCCCTCTTCATTGCCGTCGCATTCTAGCAAAGACGATAAACATGTTGCAAACGCCAACATCACCACATACATGTGAATCTATTGCAGCGCATGGAAACGAGAGTGTAAGTTACAGGTCTAAGATTACATTAGCTAAAACTCCGATAAGGAATGACACCATTTAATTGCAACGGACACCGCACTTACTTGTCAATTCGGACTTCTGCCAACCCACACTAAAGTACCGTTCCCTAACGCGTTGAACATCTGAACATGTTCAATTATATTACTAAATTCCATTCAGCAGCAAGTGATTCGTGAAAGAAAGTGGCACAGCTGGGGGTAAATGCGGCGACTTCAACAGTAGTTCAAACTTCGTCATCGAATTGCCTTCTTACGTGGCTGTGCTGGCGATCACATAATTGCTTGGTGGTTCTTTCGTTCAAGCTCCAACAAATGTGGAGCCAATCGCACTGGCTGAAAAAGTTCGGTGAAGTCCTAATGAGAAGGACAGAATGACGAAGTGAAAAAAGGCGCTATTGAACCAGACATGTATTTCAGCTGGTGAGACCTCGTCTTCACTTTTACATAAAACATCCAGTTGAGGTGGTCGAAAACTGTGGTAGATTAAACAGCGGTAGTAAATGTATACAACCTCTATCTCACCCCTCATAGAAAGCGAGATGGGATAGATGAGCTTGACACGCTCTAACTCAATAGTCTCCACGCACCAATTTGTGTCCACACCACAAACATGATGACAATGATAGCATCAACACAGCGCCTGTGATCGCCGCCTCAGGTCTCAGGGTAGCTGCAGCTCTAACACCAACTCTCTTCACAATGAAAGAACAGTAGATGACGATAGCAAGGCCGCATTTTCCGCTAAACAATCACCCACCGAGATCGCTACCCGAAAGAAAGCTACCGGTGCACCCATCCACCACCGTGTGTATGTGACGGACTCAATCACCTACCACAACCCGAGAACACACCTATCACCTTAAACTCGTGTGTTTTTGAGAACAAAAGGTGACCAATTTCCCATTCAAGCAACTGCATGGATGTCCAACAACGACTTCGCTGTCGTAGAGTCCCTAACAGACATGACCACAGCCACTTATAACTACCACCACATTCATGCACACCTGAAGGTGACATCTGCTGCGTAGTATCTACCACCTTGAACAGAAAAATGCATCCTCTTATTGTTTATCCCTCTTCTATGGGGTGCCAGGCAATATTTTGTTTGCAATTTGGGGTCCCTCTTCACTGGTGCACCCTCCACCTGCTAGTTGACATTTGTAAAGCCCTTCCAGAGCAGTGGGCGCCTGAGCAGCTGCACAGGACTCTACAATCCATTAAAATGTTCCAGTCACAACCATTTACATTCTGACAACTTTCACCACTCTACCACTCTGCCAAGCAGCAACATTAATTTTGCGGAAGTTAGGTGGGGTATTGAGTAATTGAAATGGGAAGAATGGCAGCGGTTGCACTGACTTGGCCCTGGCAGGCACGCTCTATCATCAAAAACTACAAAACTGAACCACTATAACCACCCCTCTCCAACTACCTCTTCTTCACCACGACTCACCTCTTAGCTAGGCTTTGGCTCACTTCAGATGAGCAAGGCCCACGGCAGTTGCTCATGCCACTACATCACACTCTACTCAGGCTATCCTAACCCAAAGCACAGCGTCGTGCCAAAGCGAGCACACTACGCCTCATCTCACCACCTGGTGCCCTGCATGCTAAGCTGTGCCCATCGTACACTAGGGAGTAAAGGAGGGAAATGGAAAGGCAAAGCTCACGGGCTTAGTCGGGATTTGAATCCGGGACCTTGAGCACCCAAAGCACAAATCATAACCTGGACCACTGAGCCGAGTTGACGAGGTGAAAAATGTTCCTACTTAGGATACTTTGAGCGGTTAGTGCCCTCGGTGATGTTACAGTGCAATTGTCTTGTAAGTGCTGGATTACAAATGGGGGGAGAACGAAGTCGGGAAGCAGGCGTCCGCTTAGATGCTATGGAAAAAACAAGTAGTAGATGTCGTTTGGAAGAAATAACGCCGCGGATTATCCCAACTGCCCGCAGTAATTGACCTCGCGATCAATATTGCTCAAATAAATTCTTCAATGCGCAACGTTGTTTCTAGCATGTGTTAGAAGGTTAACTAAGTTGGAATGATAAAAATGATCCGAAGGTGAGATATACCACGTTGCAAAACCTTTAAATTGATGTAATTGTAATTAGCTTGAGGTCGGTTTCAACACGAATGCCAAGCACGCTTGTAAAAATGCAAGTTGGGGAATAAGGGAACGTATGACTGCGGCTGCTAGCAAACTTGGCTTAAAGAAAAAAATAAAACCACGCAAACCCTCTGAGTTGGCAAGTCTGCAGTTAAATCAGAAACACTCGATTCGATGGCATTGCTCCTGTAGATATAAATGCTTTGAAGCAGTGCACATCTGGCGCAAGAAGTCTAAATGCACATCCTTGCCCGTAATCTGTTCGCAAAGACTCATAGCAGTGTAACCTGTCTGTGTCGAAGTTAAGATTTTCCAACCGTAACTGTGAGAAAGACATGCTACAGGTAGAGCATACCATGGCCTGTGCCACTAAGCATTACACGTCATGCATGCTGGTCCAAATCCAAGCAACATCCCAAATACCTGATCGAAAGGTGAAGGATTCTGTGCAGGCAAACCAGTGAGTCAAATTGCTGGTGCCTATAAAACTATTCTGTCTTCAGAGTTTTTATCACATTTCACAATCAATGACCAGCTGATCATGTTATCGACTCCAGTTAAGCGACCGAAACCCTTATACAAGTATCGTTGCAAACCTTGGTACATTTAAAACATACTTATGGTCACGCAGCGAACGCTGACAACCCCCATTGCAAAGGCCTCCTTTTAATCGATCAATACAGCGCTCAGTTTTTACAGAAATCAAACGGCAATGCTTGAACCGTCGTGGCTGCCATGGCATTACACAACGGAGAAGTCTTGCTGTCCCACCTATGTGCGGGCTCAGGTGACAGAGGAATTGTTGACATAGATATATGCGTCACTGAAACCAAGGCGATCGAATGACAGCCCAACGTATGGCCATTCATATTTTTAATGCGTTTCGTCGCAAAATGTCAGAATTTTGCAACAGAAACATCTAGTTGCCTGTTCTATTAGAGAATGACAATCAGTTAAAATTATGATGAACTTTAAAATTTACATATTGTAGCCTAGTGCATGCAAGTATCTGCCTATCACTTTTCTCCAGTCCCGACAGCGAAGCTCAAATTCCACGACAGTGCAAAAGCTAAGTCGGCCACTGTATGACAGAACTGCATTTCTACGCCTGTCATCTTGGACGAGTCTAGCTGCCCACAGCATACTAATCGACAGCGCCTCAGACATTCGATGCAGCCATATAAAAATTTCAATTGTTTTCGTCTTCTAAGCCCTCACAGGACCAACCAAACAATGACAGCTCGTTGACAGCCTGAGTTGCAACAATATTCACCACACAAATCTAGCGGGGTAAGTACCGATAAACAGCAACGTGCACAACCCTCTTCATGTGTATCGTCTCCCAAGGCGCCTTGCCCCATATCCATTGCTAGGACTTCCTTGCTTTATGCAGCAAGTCTTGGTCAATGTACCCAACCTCCGCAAACTACGGCACATTTCCTACGCAAAATCACATTTATTTTTTTAATTACGACTATCATTTTTTCCTATGCTTATGGTAGACCATGTTATTTACTAGCCACGCCTTCGCTGTTACGCTAATGATAGCATGCTTTCATCTGCGTCACTTGACACTAAACCGTACATGCACGATTGGATAAGCAATCAAGCTGTCCACTTAATAGTTAGATGGACGAAACAAGTACCTCGGTGATTCAGATGATTAGCGTGTTTGCCCTTCGTCAATTTTTGCTATTTTACCATTCCTTGGTGAGTGTGATGCAATTATAACTTATGTAGTCACTTGGATTCTTTCACAGTCGAGGTGGTCATTGGTGATGCTCAGCGTTATGTCCGTCGGATGTAGCCTTGCCTCAGCGCTTATTCGTATTGCAACATGCGAGTTTGAGGCAGCCGTCAAGAGGAAATGCATTGCTTGCAGGAATCTCTTCCTTTTCTTTCACCTCTTGAAACTGCCATTTGTGAAAAGGGTTCTATTAGTCACAGTTATCTTTATTGTATTCGTCGATACATTCGGTAGAGTAGGACTCTCTACGTCAGGACAATCAAAGCTTTACCCCAAAACTAGATTAATTTGCCAGCCTGCCTCCCGCCTGCAGGGTAAGTTATAAAAAAGCACTACGATAGTAGCAGAATAGTAGCCGTTCTCCTTAGCCTCCAATTTTAATAACAGGAATGATATACGAATAATCAACTTAGGGCATGGTACTTATTTGCCACAGCCAACAATGCTGCATGTGCGTTGAGAAGGATAAGTCCCTGGAACTCTGCCAGCTCCGCGCAGATCATTAAAATCATGAGGTTAAAAGAACATCCAAATCAAGCTCCGTTGTCGGCAATCTTTGCAACTGGATTGTGAGGCTATACTGTTCTGGATCCTGCCATACATTGTCCGAGTTATCACAACCGCAGAGAGAACCCAATAAATCCCACTTTGTACCAAAAGTGGAGAAATGAACTTACGTGTTCTAAGCCTAACGTACTCCACTAAAATGTGTTTTCTTTTATCAAAGTCTCTGCTAACAACAATGCCAATTAATATTTCTTGCGATTTGAAACCAAGACTAGGGAAGAGTTCACATCAGCTTCAGAGTGTACGGTCTGCACACCGACCGATCAAAATGAACGATGACCAAGGGTGGCATTGGCATCAATTGAGCAAGCATGGTGCAATCTTCAGTCTGTCATCGTGAGTCAGTTTTTGTGATTACGAAGCCCAAGTTTGCCCTGTCAGCAGTACCGATGAAATATATGCGCACGTAGACAAACTGCTACTAAGGTTGCAGCGCTGTTTGACCACTATTTTTAAAAAATAATTAACCTAGGTCGAGATACATAGAGGCCGGACAGATATGTTGACTAATATTTTAAAGGCAGGAAAGAAGGTATGTTTCTTGGTTTGCACAAAGTCCTTTTGTAATTTTGAAGGCTTCGAAAAGGTTCTGAAGCAGGCAAGCATGGCCTAAAGAGGCAGAAGGCTAGGAAGTTTGCACGAAGTACTTATTATCAACCAAAAGGCTAGGCAGTTTACCTAGCAGAAGTGGAACTTTGTAATCGTTCTACCCAACATTTCTCGAATTTTTATTAGGAGATGCTCATGAACAATTCTGTTCAGATGAACCACTTTCTCGATGGGGCGCCAAGGGAACTCCCTTTGTAGTTGATTGATAAGTGCTACTAGTGTACGCCATGGACTTGTCCAACATGCATCTGTGTTATAATGCCAAGTAAATTTGATAACTACCTATTCTCCTTGATTTGGAAAGAGTGCCGCGACGTGTAACAGTATGCTATGCTATTCCTTGCGCCAAAGGGGAATTTCCCCCTCTATATGATTTATCCAATTCCTTGTTTTAATTGGCCATGAAGGGCTGACGATTGCCACGAATGTACCGCTTGCGATAAAAAGCATAACGACTTGGGTGAGATGCATTAACACCTCTTGCGTTGCTGTGATAGCAGGTTCTGCTTGTGTGCGCTTTGTTCTCATAAGCTGCACAAATACACACTTTAGTAAGGTTTGATTGCAGTTGGTGTTCCTTTCCTCCCAGACATTCGTGATTCTACTCGTCATGGTGGCTCCATACTCATGCTATTTTCACGAGGATTTTCCTATTGTCAAATGAAAATCCACTTACACATCACCAACGTGTACTAGGTCGGTTGGTTGCACAAGCTCTCGCGTTGGGCTGACGATTGCCACGAATGTACCGCTTGCGATAAAAAGCATAACGACTTGGGTGAGATGCATTAACACCTCTTGCGTTGCTGTGATAGCAGGTTCTGCTTGTGTGCGCTTTGTTCTCATAAGCTGCACAAATACACACTTTAGTAAGGTTTGATTGCAGTTGGTGTTCCTTTCCTCCCAGACATTCGTGATTCTACTCGTCATGGTGGCTCCATACTCATGCTATTTTCACGAGGATTTTCCTATTGTCAAATGAAAATCCACTTACACATCACCAACGTGTACTAGGTCGGTTGGTTGCACAAGCTCTCGCGTCCTTTAACTGGAGATTTGGACTTGCCAGACATCAGCAAGACCTCGACAAATAATGCAGCCGATATTGTTGCAGAGCCCAAAGTATGCTTTATCAAAAAAGAACTGAACGAGTAAATGCGGGCGTAGAAGTTCGGCTTGATGTTGGGGAATATAGAATCCTAGGTATGCTAGTTATGTGAAGCAGACTAAAATCACTGTCGAAATGCATTTTACTTTACACCTTCAGTGAAGACTAGTGAAAATTAGGAAACCGGCAATACCACCGTTAAACAGCACCTATTAGAAGATACTCCAACATCTCGAAAGTCATGCATACAGAGAAAGCCATTTATGTGGCATATGCGCAAGGGCAATTGGCATTCATTAGTGTCTGCACAATCAAGGCATTGTTAATCCCCCAAAGTAATTCCTTTAGCCATTCTGTCATTATTTTTAGAAAAAAATCGGATTACATTTTGTTTGAAGACTGTAAAATAGGTCTCTAGATCGTAAATGGCAAAAAGAGAGTTGTAGATTTTAAACGGCTATAAAACTGCATTGAAAATGAGAACTGATTTTATTCATGTGCATTCATTTACGATTCCACCACGTATCACTTGTGGAAAGTAGACATCAGTCTTCCACTTTGTTTTCCTCTACATTTCGAGGTGTCTCAACCGCAGTTTGCCTTAGCACCTGTCAAATAGAGCAACCGGTTGAAAATTAACATTTGACTACTTGCGCAGTTTCACCACAGTTCATAAATTTATTCACGGTTCGTAATGCTAATTTTCTTCATCCTAGCCACAAGCACACCAAACCAGTCTAGAATGCATATGGGGGTGGTTACTGACATTAGTGGCACAGATTTCCCATTAGCTTATTCGCCTAAGGATCAGCTACTCCATTTGAACCGCTCCAATTGTAATTGCCATACTGTTAGTCAACACTTTTTTCGCATGTATTTACATTCTCACATATGGTCACCACCATTACCATCGCATTCTAGCAAAGACGATGGACATGTCGCAAATGTCAAAATCAACACAAACATGCAAAACTATCGCAATGCAAGGAAACGATTGTGCATGCCACAGAACAAACATCACATTAACTAGAGACTCCTGTAAGGAGTAACGCAATTTTATTGCAGCAAACGTCGTATTCACTTGTCTATTCGGACTTCTACCAACTCGTATTGAAATGCCGCCTCCCACCACCATTACCATCGCATTCTAGCAAAGACGATGGACATGTCGCAAAGGTCAAAATCAACACAAACATGCAAAACTATCGCAATGCAAGGAAACGATTGTGCATGCCACAGAACAAACATCACATTAACTAGAGACTCCTGTAAGGAGTAACGCAATTTTATTGCAGCAAACGTCGTATTCACTTGTCTATTCGGACTTCTACCAACTCGTATTGAAATGCCGCCTCGTAGCGCTTCAAGAATCTCGGTCAGCTCAATCATTTTACTAGGTTTTATTCAGTAGCAAGTGATTCGCAAAAGTAATTGGTGTAACTAGAGAATGAGGGCGACTTCACAGGTGGTTTTGAATTTGTCATCCATTTGCCTTCTCACATGGCATTGGTTTTAATCTGAAAATTGCTTAGCGGCTCATTTATTTAAGCTCCAGCAAATATAGAACCAATTGTAACGGTCACGACATTGAATAAAATATGGCCGCCCCATCACCATTAGAAAGACTGAAAAAGCCCAGTGAAATAAACATATGGACGGCAGAATAACTCATTATAAAGGCTCGATTGAACTAGACGTACGTTCTAGTGGGTAAGATCTCGTCTCCTCTTTTACAGAAAACGTCCATTTGAGGTAATCGAACACTTGCACTCGAAGACGACGGCGGGACACACAGCAATAGCAAATGCATGCAACATTCATTTTACTCCCCATTAGCAGTGATAGGGATTGATTAGCTTGATATGATCCAACTCGTGCCCACGATAAGAACATGGTGACATCGGTAGCATCGACATAGCACTTATGATCGCATCCTCAGGTTTCAGGGCAGTTGCTGCTCTAATACCATCACTCTTCATAATGGGCGAACGATAACTGAAACTCCAAGGCCACATTTTCTGTCGAAATATCACCCATTAAAATCGCCATCAGGCAGAAAGCTAGCGGTGTACCTACCCCCACCTATCGCCATCAACCCGTGTGCATTCGAGAATAAAGAGTGACTTAGCCTCCTTCAAGCAACTGCATGGGTGCTTAGCAACAATTTTGCCGCCTCAGAGTCTTTGAATGGCATATTCACAGCCACTTGTAACTATCACCTTATCTAAACTTCAAAGACACTTTATTTTTATAAAATAAACTGACTTTAGCAGTCGATGAACCTTTCGCAACCTCAAAATTGCCAACCCCTTTCCTCACATGGCTAAATTACAAGACCCGGAACTGCACGCTAATCGATTTCAGTAACGTCAAACCCGATCGCAACCCAGGATGCCACCACTTTGTTTGCAAAACACTACTGATATGGTTTCATAAATACTGCTTGAAACGATATCCTTTCCAGGAACTGCAAACCGAACCTTCGTGAACCATAAGTACTGACCTTCCCCGCGGCAAACCATAAGTGTAGCGTCCCGAGGCTCCCCTTAAGATAAAAGAAGGCGAAGTACTAGGGCAGAATATATATATTCCGAGAACAGAGGGCTTGGGGGCTGTTGGCACGGCCCGAAGGCCGACCAACCGGCTAGAACAAGATGGCCACCCAAGTGACCTAGACCGGTAGTTCGAACAAACAAAGTATTACAATAAGTGTCAACAGCTAACAACACATGTACTCTTAAAACAAAGACCTCAAATTTATTCCCTTCGGAATCATAGCTGCTACTGATGCATTTCAACAGCAAATCAGTTTCAACTACATTTGCTGGGTGATAACGGCCAATAAAGATAGATTGTCATTGGCACCTATGAAATGAACCAAAGGAGCGCAGAGTCGATAGGGCAATATAGCATCAAATTCCGTAATATGTTGTTCTTCACTTCCATTTAAATACACTTAGTCAAAAAAGAAAAAAAGAAAATGTAAAGAAGAAGAAAAATGTAAAAGAATTAATTAACTACTAACAATCCAGTCGCAAGTAGTTGAAGGCTTATAGGGAAGTGCAACATTGCACTGAAAAGTGAATAAAACTAAATGAGCAATTATTTCCTTACGAAGAATATAGGGCCTGGTTTGATTGATTCAACTGTTCCAGCTGGTACTGAAAATTGTAACGGAAACGCATCTTGCAATCACAAATGACAGCTACTGTATTATACGATTCTATCTTAGTGAAACCCTTGGCATGATTTTCAATTTCAACTGCCCATACCGAAATATGGGGAAAGTTTTCAATTTCAACTGCCCATACCGAAATATGGGGAAAGGAACTTCAGGCAGTGTTAACAATCGCTTTATTTTTTCTTTATTCGACCATGGCTGCAGATGCCACTTAACCTGAAAAACATGAGTTGCATTTTTTTACATAAACCACCTATGCTCGAGTGCTGCTACCAGTAAAATGGCCTTCACTTCAACTCAGTACGTCACATTTGTTCCTAAGCTGAGGCATAATACCTATTCACAAACACAAATACCTATACACATATGCAAGCCTTTATTTATGGAGGCAATCACGTGCATAGAAGTGGCTACACATAAAGAAGTACACCAAGGATAAGTGGAGCCTACCACGATGGTATTGAACCAAATGTGCAAGCACTAAGAGGATGCTTCTGAATACAGCGGAGCACAATGAACAGGTATAGCCGTCCATTTTTTGACGCACTAACTGTTTTGGAGGACTCTATTTCGGTGCACATTAAAAGAACCCCATAATTTTTTGTCAGCAAAGAGAATAAACTGCCTATTAATCCGGAACGCATATTGATAAAATGATAGCTTATGAGCTGGTCTTTAAAGCAAATTATAATTTATCATGAATGAAGATGTCTTTGATCCTGGTGCTTGATCTACACTCGTTGTTCCTGCCCAGCACCGAGACAAGTGCATGTTTCAGACCCTTGACCGATTGTGGATAGCTGTTTCTGCACTTACAGCCCACACCTTGGTTGTCTTAAATATAAGATTCGACCAGTGTCCCGCGTCCTAGAGGTCAGAGGCAGATTCAAACATGTGATCTCTTCGTTACGTACTCTTAAGGGAGAACCAATTAAAATTTGGTATTCCATGCAAAAGTGAGTAGTTGCTTGTTAAGAAGATCTTTTTGACGCACTAACTGTTTTGGAGGACTCTATTTCGGTGCACATTAAAAGAACCCCATAATTTTTTGTCAGCAAAGAGAATAAACTGCCTATTAATCCGGAACGCATATTGATAAAATGATAGCTTATGAGCTGGTCTTTAAAGCAAATTATAATTTATCATGAATGAAGATGTCTTTGATCCTGGTGCTTGATCTACACTCGTTGTTCCTGCCCAGCACCGAGACAAGTGCATGTTTCAGACCCTTGACCGATTGTGGATAGCTGTTTCTGCACTTACAGCCCACACCTTGGTTGTCTTAAATATAAGATTCGACCAGTGTCCCGCGTCCTAGAGGTCAGAGGCAGATTCAAACATGTGATCTACTGCAGCGAATACATTAGTTGTTTGCGCCGAAGACTTTTGCACTGCAGACGAAACTTTCGTGCCTTAAAGCTTAACACGCCTTATGGGTAAATAAGATGCTCTCGCGAAGTATAAAGCCTGTCCTATTAGAGGGAAAGTTTGCTTTAGGTG
>LWMJ02000565.1:11708-33738 GCA_001693035.2 Taenia asiatica | reverse complement strand
CAGCATAAATGTGCAAGCAAAGGCCAGCCTATAGACCTATAGTCCTATACACTAAAGTGTATACATAGATAAGTATCTGAATTACAAGGTAGAGAGATGGTAGAAATTCGAGAGTAATGCAGAAGAAACAAAACGCTTTCCATTCGCACGCACTAATATGGACCTATTTTTCAACTCACTTTGCGACGCTCCTTGCAATCGACGATGCATTTGCGAATGCAAGCTAAACAGCTGCATTCCACAAAATGCACTTTAGCATACTTGCGCTCATGCATCTTCTGATGAGGTCGCCGACAGCACTGTGAACACCACCAACCGGCAACGTCACCTCCGCTTCCTTTAGCCTTACCTCATTAAATACAGTAATACATACGTGCAATAATCCACAATCGAATGCAATGCAAAAGGATTTTACGTGGTGAGATGGGGACTGTTTGAATGGGCATAAATGTATGGAGAGTAGTGTGGAAGGATAAGGAATAACAGAGCCTACCAAAGTAAAACACAAATGGTTGAATTGCAACAAGACGAGCCGGTGACCCCAAGCCTTCCTCTACCGTCACGCATGCGTGCGTACTAACTTAGACCGACGTAGCATAACCTCGATGGAGCGCAAATCCACTCTCGATGGAGCGCAAATCCACGGATATCTATGCAGGGCAGTCACTAGCGTCAACCATCGAGCTCATTATTCACCGTTTAGCTCTAAACCTTCCTTACAAGCTGCATAGTCTAGAGCTTTCCATTTCTTTTAAACCACCTTAGACACTCCTCACGACTTACGAGGAGCTTCAGTCTTTTAACACTCGTCTGATGTTACCCTAAAAATTTTATGCCTGGTTCATTTGATTTTCATTTATCCTGCCAATTTCATTGTTTGTCCTTTTGATTCAAAATGCAATCACAATTTTGTGTCAGACATATTTGAGGAGATTTAGCCCCTAATGCAATATCCAGTTCTAAGTTATGCATCATTTAATCATGAAAAATGTGACCTTGTTCTTAGAATGCAAAAGCTGTGCTAAGTTCTACACACACTCCTCTCGCCAGTAATAGTGCTATGGACACTTTCTCCATTTTTGAATCCATTATAAACGGCATAACTTGTACCCAAATAAGTCAATTGTCGTACTAGCTGCTTCTGGTTTCATTTCGTGCTAGGTTTTCAAGAATGCTGATTCGACATAAACCATTCTGCTCCCGTCTACTTTACTGTTTGCTGCATCTATGTCTTACCGAACTGTGTGGATCAGCACAGACATATTACTTGCATGAAAAGTGGTTGACCTAATCACTGCTTTGCTGAGATGTCTGCGTGGTCTAAAAAGAGGAATAAAACGTGTCATCACATTGTAAATACAAAAGTAATTCCCAAACAAAAGCTAAAACAAACATTACCTACCAAATATTTACGCTACTTGGTTAAGGAAATATTTGGGTGCATTGCGGAGGTAAACCAATATTTGTTGTGCGGAATGGGAGGAGAGATTTTGCTGAAAGAGTCAGCTTTGGTTGAGTTGTTGCTGTTTTAGTGAAGCGAATGCGTAAATATTGCTGGAGGTGCGATTGAAGTGACAGTTGGTTGAGAAGCAAATTTTTTCTGAGGGTTAATTAATTTTGACTATGTGGCCTTACTGACAGCAGAGCCAGAGGAAAAGTTTCGCCGGAGGTGAATCTATTTAGTGCATGGATGTTTGCCAACCAAGTGTAATGCAAGACTTTTCCAGAGGAACACAACACTAATGCCATCTGATAGCACACTGTTTGCCATCACTACAATGTTCCTTATCCGTGCTTTCTTCTTGTCTCCTAAACGACCCTTGGAAACTGCTTTCGTTGAGTTCCTGGAAGCCTTTTTGCAAATCCCCCTTTGATTTATTAGCAAGCCTTCTGTAAAGGGTTTTTGTACTTGAAGTAAAAGGGGAGCAAGTCATTTTGAGTTTAGTGGAAGTTGTTTTACTTGGGAACGAATTCGGTATTAGATTGGGCCAGGCTGTATTTAGGCGGCATCAAGCAAGTGCATGCTGCGATATTATCTATGTTCAGTGTAGAATCCGCGCCTTTCCTTATGACGTCCATCCGACCTTAATAACAACACATTTACATCATCGCTGCAATCAGCCACCTATCCTTTCTTCACATGTACAGCAAAAATGCTTCCAATCTCGCTTGACTTCTGATGTCACAAGTGGTAGTATGCGTCATTCTCTGACCCATTTACATGTTCGCATAGACCCATGAGCATTAACTGCTAGATGATTTGACATCACCTAGTTCGTATGTTCTTTATTTTATCGGCTCTTCCGACGAAAAATGCACAAGATACTATACCATGTTTTTTCTTTTTAGTAATGGCACGAGTGTATGCAATGAGATAAGAAGCGAAGCATGACGTAGACAGAGGGGAGTTGAAATAGCGGCTAGACAATTACGATTCGAATAGAATGACGCTCCTGCCCCTGAATGCCGTGCTCCCAGCACGTAGCATGCATAACTCTCGTCGAGGAATTAAGTACGGCTGTTAAGTTTTACGACGACGTAGGGACGGGCGTCCGAATAGCAACAATTAAAGCTCCGACGTTAGTCAGTAGGATCAACAGTGCCAAATGTAACTGCGTTCTCCTCCGCCAATATAGTCAAGTGCCACCTAGATGTGCAATAATGTGAGGATACAAGTTGAGCAGGAAGATGAGGTGCACATTATGGAGCGACAGTCGAAACCATTCAAACAATGCTCTTAGAAGTTCTCGTGCCCTCAATTTTTGCAGCCCATCGCTTGGCGGTAGCCAGTACCACCATTGAATGATATGCTGGAAGAAATGGCCAGGCAAGGTGGAGTTTAGGGTAGGAGATCTGTTTGTCAAACGCCTTTTGATGACATGTGTTGGTGTATCTGCATTCCTTTGTGTCTTTTACTTTTATCCGGAGTCATGTTGATCTGTTGACCCTTCAAGTACTTGGCTGGCATGGCATTGAAATCTCCTCCCGTTTGTCAGCGTTGGACTTTGCACGAAGTAAGGTAGATAGATGTACATTTCGACAAAATTGTGCGACAGAAGTACCAAGGCGGAAATAATCTGGAATTCTTATTCATGGGGTCAGGCCTGTCACGACGAAGTGAATTGACCATTATCCAAATGCAAGACTAGGTATACGAATGGAGGAATGATTGACCAGTATAAGTGCTCTAGTCTTAAGCTCATGTTTACTAATAAATCGTTTTTCTTAAGCAAAATTTTGTGGAACTTCAGATTCTCCTTCCTCATATGTGCTTGTACTGGAAGCGGAATTCAATAATGGCATCTTCAGTGATTAAACAGGGAAGTTCAAGAAGCGCCTTCAAGGCTGTAGGATGAGACCTTCTTTCAGTAAGAGGCATGCCACATCCCTTGTTTATTAATTATTTTTGAGAACGCCCACAGACTCGCTGTTTAAGCAGTGGCAGTCGCGAGGATATCAATAAGTCTTATTGGTGGTCATCCTCGCGGACTCCATTTCTTCGCTTCGCTCTCCTTCTACTGACACAAGCATTTGCGATTAGGACTTTGAGTTATGATTGCATGCAAATTACTTGATGAGATGGAACATTTGGATGATCCTAGTCCATGATACGTCAGGCTAAGGACTCACAATCTGCTTTTGGAGGCTACACGGAGCATGAAGGCTGATTTTGAGGGAATTCCTTTCTTAGGTGAAACTGTACACGCAATATAGTTGTCGGTGTGTTCGAACAACTGCATAATGAGCCGGTTGCATTACTGTTAAGCATGCTGTTGCCATAATGGTAAATAATATATGAATAAAGAAAATAGGTATCATCTCACTTGGGCTGCTGCCCGAGAAAGTTAAAGCGGTTACAAGTTAGCATGATGTCAAAAGCACTTATTTAAGTGGCGCTAATGGATGCGCTTATAGAATCTCTGTTAACAGGTAGACGATCCTATGGAAAGCAATTGACAGACAACAAAAGAGATGCTGTTGGGATGCAAAAGCAATTCTGTCTATGCTCAAGCAGTAGTCTCTGCGTTGAAGAACCAAGGATCTTGGATGAATGGAATTGTCAATTCGAGTGTATGCTGGTTCTGAGAAGACATCAGAAATGAGCAGTTTAGCGACACTAGTCTAAAAGGAATACTAACCAAAAGGAAGTCCAGCTATCGAGGATTGTTTGTCGACTTTTTTAATTAGAGTATTAAACCTGGCTTCAATCCGCCTTCATGAAGCAAACAACTTATTGGCGTGAATGACTTCGATGAAATATATGGCACAAAATCCATGTAGTGGCTGATGCTAAGCTCAAAATTAGGGCTTAGGATGACTAACCAGATATTCAAAGCTGATTCTTATAGAATCGCTTAGAATGTAAAAGAGCGCATTGCGCCCCATCTTTCCTCTTGGGCAATTATCTAGCCATTCGTGTGAACGCTTCAGTACGCAGTGGATGACCACACGGCTGGTATTCGAGTGCAGCTGGCACCCCAGCTACCCAAAAGGCCGCCTCATAAACTCCTCTTATAATAATAAAGTAGTCGAAGGAAACCACCAGCCTACCTTTAGCATCCGATTAAGGTTTTGTAGGAAAAAACATGCTAACCTAGGTGACAGTGAAATTGCTGTTGGTGTTAACAACATGAGGAGCATAGGCCACGTAAAATAGAACCAGCAGGATAATTAGTTAGTTGGCCTTCAAAACAATACTGCAAGCTATATTGAATCCGACAAATTCTACGAGGCACACTTGTTGCTGTTAATCACAGATGGTCTCCACACTCGGATAAGACTCATTCCTAAATACTTCGCATTTACAATCAGCGCATGATTTCCAGTAAAGCAAAAAAAGGCATTTAAAATTGCCTTGACATCTATCCACAGAGTTTATCCATCCGTGTAAAATGATGTGTGCCAATGTTACTGCTCACACCGTAAGGTTTCAAACCACTGGCTATGCGTTTGCCAATGTAAACTAAATAGCTGAATTTCATTAGATGCACTTCAACGCGCTTGCACACGTTCATCATCTGATGAGGCGACCGACAGCACCTTGAGGATAGCGTCCACCTCCAGCACCAACGTCATGGCCTCTTCCTTTAGTGTCACCTTAATTAATGCAGTAATATGTGCGTGAAATAATCCGCACTCAACTAGAGTACGCAGGAATGTAAAAAGATGGGACAGGAACTCACTAAACGAAATAGCACAAGTGAGTGGTGAGCAGTGTCGAAGAGTGAAGCGCTGCATGGAGAACTGAAGTGAAGTGCGGATTATTGTCGTGTATCAAAGTGGGCCAGCGACCTCGAGCGTTCTGCTTCCGTCACCTGCGTGCGTACTTACCTAGACCAGCGTAGCTCAACCTTAGTAGGATGTCACACCCACGGGCGTCTACGCTGGGCTTTCGCTGGCGCCCATTATCACATCCTAATCATTATTCGACTCCTGACTTTCCTAACCAACTGCACATTCTACTACTTTCCTTTTATTTTTCCCACCACATCTTCCAAAAATCCCTGACAGTTTCATCTTATCTAATGTTCATATGGTGTTACCAGGCACATTGCACCTGTAAATGGGTAAGCACCGCTTCCTGCAACCACATGCATGCACTCCAAGACATCCACACTAGCAAATTGAGGATTTGATATTGTACCTCACACCATGCCTTTGTAATTGTCACGTGAACTACGCGGAGTTGACCAAACGTCAAACAAAATGACAACTTTGTTGGAGTCAAGGCCAATCCCGCATCTCGTGGGTGACCCTTCATTGGTCTAGGATTAGCATCGTGCTCAAGAATGTCCTCGTCAGAAACAAGAATGTTACCTAGGTAGATTGTGCAGCGTTTTGGAAAAGGCTCAATCGGTGCTGTCTGCATCAGGCGTTAGAGGGTAGCTGTAGTGTTACAGTGTCTAAAGTGCATTGCCTGAATCTCGAAAGGCCCGTTTGGCCACCATGACTGCCACCTTCTCTCTTTCTGTTTCGCCACTTCTAATTGCCAGTATTCCGATTGTAAGTTCAGAGTGGAGAACCATTTTGATTTGCGCTGGAAGTCCAAGAAATCGTTTGTATGAGATAGTGGAAACGCGGTCTTCTTAGTTACGGCGTTATACTTTCTGTAAGCAATGTATAGCTGCAGGATACCACCGCTTTTCTTTACCAGTGCAGTTGAATTGGCCCATGATGGCTTGATTGACTTTGCAACCTCATCATTGATAATCTTTTTCACCAGCGGTACCATTTTCTCCGGGAGGAGCAGCGGTGCGCATTTGGGTGGTTGTCGAATGCGTCTGGTTGTGCCAGTATACATGGTATGCTTGACGATGCATCTCAAGCTAATTCGGGGCACATAAAAATTGTGCCGTCTATATCTTTTTCCCAGTAAGACTTTTAACAATGTCTCCTATTTTACTGCCATCGATTCCCCTTCTACTGAGGGTAATTTTATAGAGGAGGGACCTTGCGAATCTAGTTGCGCAGGTTTGGGAAAGCTTAGGGTTGCACTATTGACTTGGCTGCACCGTAGTCAAGGAAAAAGCTGCAGAGACATCCCTCTGGCTTGCCAAGCTCTCGTGTTAATGGAGTGAACCTTTTGAGGGGTAGATAGGATAGGAAATAGTGCGGTCTGCCTAAGCTTAGGATATGATGTAATAAAGTATAACGTGGGTGTCCTCCCGCCTTCTACCTACAAGGTGATTTCTGAACGGCATGAGCATTACAGCAATGCTTGAAGAACTCTTGACAAATGGATTCGGTACACTTATTGGCCGCTTGCGTGCAGTCAAGTTAGCAGATTTGGTCTACGACTACACTCTGCTTACGTTCAAATATTCGTGCTCACGTCACAATGATGTTTTACAAAAAACTTTTCAGGAAATCCGATTTCTAAGGTATATTTCCTAGAGCTTGCGTAGAAAAAAATGCCTTGACAGCGCATTGCGGTGTGGAAAATTATCCGCTGTGAGAGAAGTACTGTCGAAGTAACAGAAGACAACAATCAAAATCAATTTTAACTATTTGGCATTTCCTCGTTTCCTGTGCTATCACAGATGGTCTCCACACTCGGAGAAGACTCATTCCCAAATGCTTCACATTTACAATCAGCGCATGATTTCCAGTAAAGTAAAAAAAGGCATTCAAAATTGCCTTGACATCTATCCACAGAGTTTATCCATTCGTGTAAAATGTGTGACAATGTTACTGCTCACACCGTAAGGTTTCAAACCACTGGCTATGCGTTTGCCAATGTAAACTAAATAGCTGAATTTCATTAGATGCACTTCAACGCGCTTGCACACGTTCATCATCTGATGAGGCGACCGACAGCACCTTGAGGATAGCGTCCACCTCCAGCACCAACGTCATGGCCTCTTCCTTTAGTGTCACCTTAATTAATGCAGTAATATGTGCGTGAAATAATCCGCACTCAACTTGAGTACGCAGGAATGTAAAAAGATGGGACAGGAACTCACTAAACGAAATGGCACAAGTGAGTAGTGAGCAGTGTCGAAGAGTGAAGCGCTGCATGGAGAACTGAAGTGAAGTGCGGATTATTGTTGTGTAACAAAGTGGGCCAGCGACCTCGAGCGTTCTGCTTCCGTCACCTGCGTGCGTACTTACCTAGACCAGCGTAGCTCAACCTTAGTAGGATGTCACACCCACGGGCGTCTACGCTGGGTTTTCGCTGGCGCCCATTATCACATCCTAATCATTGTTCGACTCCTGACTTTCCTAACCAACTGCACATTCTACTACTTTCCTTTTATTTTTCCCACCACATCTTCCAAAAATCCCTGACAGTTTCATCTTATCTAATGTTCATATGGTGTTACCAGGCACATTGCACCTGTAAATAGGTAAGCACCGCTTCCTGCAACCACATGCATGCACTCCAAGACATCCACACTAGCAAATTGAGGATTTGATATTGTACCTCACACCATGCCTTTGTAATTGTCACGTGAACTACGCGGAGTTGACCAAACGTTCATGCATGCACTCCAAGACATCCACACTAGCAAATTGAGGATTTGATATTGTACCTCACACCATGCCTTTGTAATTGTCACGTGAACTACGCGGAGTTGACCAAACGTCAAACAAAATGACAACTTTGTTGGAGTCAAGGCCAATCCCGCATCTCGTGGGTGACCCTTCATTGGTCTAGGATTGGCATCGTGCTCACGAATGTCCTTGTCAGAAACAAGAATGTTATCTAGGTAGATTGTGCAGTGTTTTGGAAAAGGCTCAATCAGTGCTGTCTGCATCAGGCGTTAGAGGGTAGCTGTAGTGCTATAGTGTCTAAAGTGCATTGCCTGAATCTCAAGAAACCCGTTTGGTCACCATGACTGCCATCTTCTCTCTTTCTGTTTCGCCACTTCTAATTGCCAGTATTCTGATTGTAAGTTCAGCGTGGAGAACCATTTTGATTTGTGCAGGAAGTCCAAGAAATCGTTTGTGTGAAATAGTAGAAACGCGGTCTTCTTAGTTGCGGCGTTATACTTTCTGTAAGCAATGTATAGCTGCAGGATACCACCGCTTTTCTTTACCAGTGCAGTTGAATTGGCCCATGATGGCTTGATTGACTTTGCAACCTCATCATTGATAATCTTTTTCACCAGCGGTACCATTTTCTCCGGGAGGAGCAGCGGTGCGCATTTGGGTGGTTGTCGAATGCGTCTGGTTGTGCCAGTATACATGGTATGCTTGACGATGCATCTCAAGCTAATTCGGGGCACATAAAAATTGTGCCGTCTATATCTTTTTCCCAGTAAGACTTTTAACAATGTCTCCTATTTTACTGCCATCGATTCCCCTTCTACTGAGGGTAATTTTATAGAGGAGGGACCTTGCGAATCTAGTTGCGCAGGTTTGGGAAAGCTTAGGGTTGCACTATTGACTTGGCTGCACCGTAGTCAAGGAAAAAGCTGCAGAGACATCCCTCTGGCTTGCCAAGCTCTTGTGTTAATGGAGTGAATCCTTTTGAGGGGTAGATAGGATAGGAAATAGTGCGGTCTGCCTAAGCTTAGGATATGATGTAATAAAGTATAACGTGGGTGTCCTCCCGCCTTCTACCTACAAGGTGATTTCTGAACGGCATGGACATTACAGCAATGCTTGAAGAACTCTTGACAGGTGGATTCGGTACACTTATTGGCCGCTTGCGTGCAGTCAAGTTAGCAGATTTGGTCTACGACTACACTCTGCTTACGTTCAAATATTCGTGCTCACGTCACAATGATGTTTTACAAAAAACTTTTCATGAAATCCGATTTCTAAGGTATATTTCCTAGAGCTTGCGTAGAACAAAATGCCTTGACAGCGCATTGCGGTGTGGAAAATTATCCGCTGTGCGAGAAGTACTGTCGAAGTAACACAAGACAACAATCAAACTCAATTTTAACTATTTGGCATTTCCTCGTTTCCTGTGCTAAGGTTGGCTTAGAATTTATAAAAGCTATTTTCGTTGTGCACATAGTGAATAACACGGGGAAAACAAATTCGCTGAACATTCAAAAAGCAAAGTTTTTCATGTTTGTTAGTCAAATGCACACATGTCTGCACCATCAAATTTCCTCTACAGCGTTGCAGACCGAAATTCGTAAACAAGGTGGCGACAATGCCACACCTGCTGGCAAAGGTGAGGAAGAGTTGGATACTTTTGTCGTGTAAAACCAAGGAAATCACACTTTTCTGCTTCTCAAGCAATGGTTAGGTGGGTGTAGAGCTGTCTCGTAGAAAAGGCAGGAACAACCCCATTGCCCACGTGGTCATGTAATGGCATTCGTATGCTCACACATCTCACCGCCAATCATCCAAGCAGTGGTCAAGCTGGTAGGGCATCTGCCAGCATAGGTGGTAGCATTTGCTTGGCGTGCGAACCATTGGGACTGAAAAAAGGTAAACTTCAGAAAAAGCATGCCAAAGAGCTTTTTGCAGAATTAACACATTGTTGATGGTTCTTGCAATTACAGATATGACCATTAACATACATTACTACAGAAGAGTTGCTCTTGGAGTAATTATAATCCCTGATTTCCGTCTTTCTTGCATTATTTAGTAGAAAAGGCTGCTAATGCAGCACTGGAAAGGGAATGGGACAATTCGTCACTGTTGATTCGCATCTTCACTCAAGATGCCTAAGTTTTCGTCATTAATTCTCCACTGGGGATAAGGCGGATAAAGATGTGAACAACCACTGCTGCATTCACGCCAAATTGCAGTCGAATCGGCACTAGTGGATACTTTGAATGGCATAGTGAAGTGCTTTGGTCCAAATGTGGAATTAATATCACTCACTAAGCGTTTAGCAGGCTGCATATGACATCATCCTTTTTGTGATATGTTTGAAGATATCAAGAAAAGTTGTGTGCAAGCCGCTTAAGATAACCGCCAAAAATACACCTCAGATCAGGTAATAATTACCGCTTGGATTGTATTTTATTAGGGCACATTTCCACTATCCAATTCGAGACGCTTCATTAAACTTTAAGTGATGCAGTTCTGTGGTTGTCCTTGGCAGCCTTGAATCACATTTCATCCTAAGCATGGGTCACTCTTTCTGAGATCTCAGCAATAAAACTCACTGAAACAATGCACCACTTAAACATGCCAAGAAAAATTGCCTGACTTGCCTAAGTACCAATAAAATATCTGCTGATCAGCTTTCTCTTCATTTATGCAAGTCTTTCTTTAAATCAAAAGCCTACCCTGCGGGTCAGCATTTGCTTTCCTGGCCCACCCACATAAATTGTCAGCCAAGGTGTTACCAATAAACTGTTTTGATTTCCAAGGAAAGAGCTGCTATTTAATATGAGCTCAAAGACTAAGTGAATATATCAATTTTTTCGGGCACTTTTGCCCTGCCATTAAGGTAACGCTCTGTAGCAAATACTCCGAATGATTTGTTAAAAGCAATGCCGGCATAGAAGGTGATTCCTCTGTACAGCGCAGAGGGGATCAGAGGGCATTGGCACGACTTTCTGTCTAAACCCTTGAAAGGATGTACATCTTGGCGGAATCGAAGTGTCCGTGTAGCCTAGCGTAATGGTAAGCAAGGTGTTGACTCACTTCTAATGAAATCGAATGTCGCAGTGTTTGTAGATAAATTTACGCTAATATCTTTGCAATGTGGAATTCCCTGCTTTATTCCAAACTCTAGCGAATAAATCATTTTCATGCTAACCTGACCTATTATAATCTCTGGGATGACTTGGCGGTGCCAAGCCGTATAAAAGCATAATCTTGTGAATCTGATTTGTACGAGAATGAGCATCAACTTGCAAAGCCCGTATTGGCCTTTGATCTTTGTGAACACGGGACCGTAAGGGGAATTGTCTGATCATTTCTTTTACCGCTGATATTTTATATAGGCTGTGGATGTGACGGTAAGGTATGCTATGCGCAGCATGATAGTGAGTTAAGGCTATCAGAATGAGCGCAAGCTAACCCAAGGTTAGCTCTAAGGATAGCTATCCTAAGTAAGGTTGTAGCAAAGGCCTGAATAAAATGCTGTGATGCTTGAATATGGAGTTAATAAAAACATTGAAAGCAAATTGTTATCTAGGCTGTTTTGTACTTCATGACCGTCTGCAGATAAGATTGTAAAGTAACGGCATTCTGGAAGCCTATTGCTCATGGGATCATAGCCATCCCAGCAGGAGGAATAAGTTAAATCACTGACCGTGGGTGAATATGCAAACGCGAAATGTGGTGTAATCTGATGCAACGCCGCGCACATGAAATACATGGAATTGTAAAGTGGTGGAAAAAAGAGGGCAAATAAATTAGAAGGTGAGTATCATTAAAGTATCAGAGATTGGGTCCTTAACCACGATTTGATTTGTATGGCAACACCTTCCAAAGCTGTAAAGTCTCGAATGAGGGCCACCTTCTATGATACAGGCGCATTCTCAAGTGACGCTAATCCAGTAATTATAGTACTTTTAGGAGACATATCATCACAAAAAGCATTGCTTTAACGAACGCAAGCAGTTGCTTCTTTGGGTTTGGCCCCATCTCGATACACTTGAATTAGTCGAAGATGTAAGCTAGACTCATGGGCACCATTTACTCCTCACTACACTGGGTCGGCTTAGCAGCATCAATAGTTCCATCTTGGCTATTGAGTAGCCTAGGGAGTAGCAAGAGAGCAAAGATAGTAAATTACGGATTGAGTCCTATTATAAAAGGATTACGATAAGTGCTAATTCGTAAAGCGGGTTCCACAAACGATGCGCAGACAAAGAGCAAAAGATTGACTAGTAATTAGAGCTATAGTCAATTAAGAAGAAGACATATGTGCTTAAGTGCAAGAATGTTCATTTAATGTAATTCGTGTAAATTTAGATGACCACGTCTCGAAGTGCCATTGTTTTTGGATAATACAAAATTCTGCCCTTGATTTAGTAGTATGGGTGCCCTGAAGTGCACATTTGTGGTTATGCAAAGCGTGCCTTCCCATCTGTAGATAAAATGTGCTTGTTAACGTCATATGAACATTAAAAAAGCTGAAACTTCTGGGGGCTTTCGAGGAGAGGCTGGGTGGCATAAACGGAAGGGGAAGCAATAGAATACGTAGTTAATTAGGAATATTAGGAGTCGAGCCAGCGAGAGCCTCGCGTGGACGCCCGTGGGCATGACACTTTATTGAGGTTGTGCTACGCAGGTCTGTGTTAGTACGCGCATCGAGATCAATGGCGGAAGCAGAACACTCGGGGTCGCTGGCTCACTTTGCGTTTCAATCATTTGCACCTCACCTTAGTTTTTACACTGTTCTTCACTCACTTGTGCTATTTCGTTCAGTGAGTTCCTGTCCCATCGTGTCGCATTCCTTAGCACTGTATTTGTCTGCGGATTATTTCACGCATCTATTGCTGAATTGAATTAGGTAGTACTAGAGAACGAGGCCGTGACTTTGGTGTTGGAGGTGGATGCTGTGCTCAAGGTGCTGCCGGTGGCCTCAACAGAAGATGGACGAGTGCAGGCACGTTAAAGTGTATTTAATGGAATGCAGCTTTTGAGTTTAAATTGGCAAACGCATAGTCAATGGCTCAAAGCCTTACAATGTGAGCTGTAAAATTGGCACACATCAGTTGGTGCGAATGGATAAACTTTGTGGACAGATATGAAGGCAATTTTAAATGCATTCTTTTTTATTTTGCAGGAAATCAGGCACTGATTCTAAATGTTGAGTAACTGAGAATAAGTCTTCTTTGAGTGTGAAGACGATCTGTGCTTAGTGGCGACGGTTATGTCCCGTGACGTTCATCGGATTCGATGCAGCTTGCAGTATTGTTTGGAAGGCCACTTAGCTAATTATCCTGCTGGTTCTAATCACGTGGTCAATGTGCCTCATATTGTTAACATCGATAGCACTTTCATTGCCACATAAGGTTAGCGTGTTTGTTCCTGAGGCCTTGATAGCATGCAAAAGGTAGGCTGGGTTTTTCTTCAACGATTCTATTAACCTATGAAAAAATTATGGGATGGCATTTCGGGTAACTAGTTGTCAGCTGCACTCGACTGTTAGCTGTGTGGCCGTTCGCTGCATACCGAAGCGCTATTTACATTTTAAACGGTTCCATAACTATCAACTAGGAAAGCTATTGCTGACGGACATTTAATTTGTGCATAAATTATTCACTTCTCGTAGCCTAAGTCACCTGCAAGCTGTTTAAGGAGCGGCAAATAACGATGTGACAGACGCATGAACTGTGCCGCTAGACGTCAAATCCGCATCCTTTATGAATAATATCTTGTCACTATTTGATCTGTTGCACTTCCTTTAAGAGTATGAAGGTAAGTCAATGTGATGGCACACCGCCATCCTTACTTGAAAACTTCATCAACCTAGACACAAACCAGCAACAATAAACCAGCAACAATCGATGACCGCACTCTCACTGACTGGGCTCGAATGGGAGTAGTCGAAGGATTGTTGCCGATTTTGGGCAGCTCCATCATCTGACCGCTGCGTTGTGACGCCTGCCAACTACCGCCCTGTTAATGTCTGCGCAGCATGCCGACGACCGTCGGGCTGCCACAGAAGTGCCTGAAGGGCAGTCGCGTGTCAAAGCGTATTTTAGACATGTTTGCCAGACCTTTTTACTCAGTTGGATTTTGCATCCAAAATACCGATCTACACAATGGAAAATACTTGTGAAAGAAAGTGGCAATCTGGAATCAATGCATCATTGTGTTGACTCGTGTGAAGTCCATGCTCCTGGTTGAGGAGTTACCCTCTAGTGACAATGGAAATTAACTTGTCACCCGCAAATGCATTTCTGAGGGCTCCAAGCCAATTTACATGTCGAACGCGATTGCGATTTCTCAGACATTCCACCATAGCCAATTGCATGCACTATTGACCTATATGATTTGCTTTAGCAGTGGCACGCAAGCACTGATCGAAATGGCGCTTCGATTCCATCCTCTGCAGTGGATCGGACATTTGTCCAACTGTCTGACGCATTGGTTCATGGCATGATATGGGCATAGGTAATCGTGGGTATGGAAGTGTGAGAGGATTTTAATGTGGTTTGTAGCTGCAAGATGTGGAATTACAATCCCTCTCATTGTGCTATCTGTGCACGTGCAAGCAGTGGTGCACATTCCAACGACTGCGACGAATTGTCAAATGGCCGACGACAAGTGTGTAAGGAAGGGTATTGGTTTGAGGTATGGTCTTTAACACAGTCGATTCAATGCAGATGTTTGTCCAGAAAACTGAGGTACGGTATCTGTTTCTGAAACGACAGCAGTTTCAGGAGACATTAGCAGCTGTGAAAGAAATGAGGAAGCCTCTAAACAATTGTTTCATCCCAGTGGTATTATTTGAATGCCGAAAACTTGATCTACTTGATCCATCTGCCCCCGTCACCGACTATGGCTACATGATTGCAGCATTTACCTGCTCGCTGACCCACACATAACCTTGCATTATCGGAGAGAACCATTTAACGACAGCCAGCTTGATGTGCGTAAGGCATCCGCAGTGTCAGTGCCAAGTTGAATAAAAAGTTAAACTCGTACTTGAGCAAACAAAAAAGAATATTTATTGAGGTTATAATAAAAGGCAGCACCACATTTCAACAACTCGCAATATTGTTGATTAATTAGTCAATAAGAGAGGGATCGAGTGCTGAGAAATAACACAATCGAAACACCAATTATCCAGGTGGGCTTGTTTTCCTCGAGCCCCATGGACGAGTCGGTACAGTTCCGCATGCAAGTTCACAGATAACGGAAAGAGCAATGGAAGGGGTGGTAGGCACTGTAGCCACGAATATGTAGATACCGCGTTCTTTTCCTAAATGAAGCCATCAATAGCGAGCAATCTCTCCTTGCTAGGAACGAGAACTTTGCAACAGGACTTACGGCAAGACTTGTTGACTCGAGTTTTCCTCCTTAGTCATGCGCAAGACCTTTTGGTGATGTGTGCAATTCGCTGACCATTACTTCGTTGGACAAGAGAACTAAAAATCGGGTGTTTCGGTCAGTATGCGTCAGGGATGAGCGCGTAATGCAGTATAACGTCGCAGATCTCTACAAAACCTGTTAAATAAAACAGCATTTTAGCAGCACATACACTGATGAGACCTGTGCATTTTGTTAAATAAAACAGCATTTTAGCAGCACATACACTGATAAGACCTGTGCATTTAAGTATTTCTACTTAAATTACACATGAGAACAATTACTGGCCTCGTGTTTAGCGGTTGTTGCTCGACTTTTACAGCGATAACTCATCCGATACAATTGAATACGCAACGCCAATCTCAACCTTGCTATTCAGGGTCTTCTCCTCTCTCTACTTCTTCCTCTTGCATTCACTCTTCCATCCCCTTTTCTAAGTTAGATCCACCACCGGCAACGCTGAGCACGCAATTGGGCACTTGGGAAGTGAAAGGTGAAATTTTTCTAGCCCGCGATTCGACACACTCCCCACCCATAGCAGGCAGAAATTCTTCATTGAGGTCGGCAAAGTAGGGATGCAGAAGAGCCGGGTCGTGGATTACAAGCGCCTACAATTACTAAGCATATAAACGTTGCTACCGGAGCAGCTAAATTGATTCGTAAACAAAACGTAGCTGCAGTTGGAAATAGCAATGCATCCTAGAAAAGGATTTGACAATGAGGAATGGTGAATAAACATTGCACTTTGACATCCACTCACATTTGTCAAATCAGGTTTCTTTGTATTACACATGATATACTATAAACTTCAAAGCGAGTTCACGTTTCCAACGAAGCCATGGATAGTGAACCACACAATCCACCGAACGTCTTGCCCATGCCATAAGTCTTGCTCGTTAGTGATAGTTTAAGATTGGCGCTGTGCTCAGGAATGGTTTTACCAAAAGCATGAATGTCATCGAGGTAGATTGTGCGTTTTGGGAAGAAGTCCAATTAGTGCTGTTGGCATCAGGCTTTGGAAGTTAGCCGGAGCGTTGCAGATTCCGAATGGCTTTATCTGAAACTCATAAAGCCCGTCTGCCTGTCTGTCCGCCCAAATTCCTGTAATATTGCACAGTCGTAGACTACTGCTGCTTTTCCCTATCAATGCAATTAGAGAGGCTCGCGGTGACTTAGGTGGCTTTATAACCTCCCCCTTGATCATCACTTTTACTAGCCAGCTCACCTCTGCCAAGAGAAGCGGCAGTATACGTCTGAGTGGTTACCGAATGGGTCTGACTTCACCAACCCTGTCTAATATATGCTCTACGATGTTTGTTTGTCCGAGATCCAGTCCTTGCCACAAGAACACCTCCGGTTACTTACTCAGCAATGAGTGCGAATCCTTCCTCTTATTGTAGGTTACATGCGTTAACTGTGCGCATAGCTCATCTAAGTTGCTAATAGGGATAGCTGCAGCCTAAGTTAGAGCACTACAGATTTAGTCTGCATTGTTTTTCAGTGAGAAGCTGCTGAGCTTGCTTCTTTGCGTTGCTGGGTCACATGGGTGCTTCTTGCTAAAATTGAAAACGCTTTAGCTTTGCGAACAAAATCAACGCCAAGCAACAATTCCTGAATTATTTTTGACTAGACAATAAATCATGCCGTTTAGATAATTCTATTAGGGAATGGATGAGTAAAGGAAGGAAAAAACTGAAGAATCCTTCACAGTAGCGCTGTGTAGAGCCATCCTACACAATCCACTTTCAATCATCATTTCTCCTTAAACCCTATCTGCTTCCACTCTCACGGCTATCGCCTCCCACCTCTGTTTCAATCATTCGTTTGGCTCTTTTGGGCAAGTATTCATTTTACTTTGCTCCTACCGAAGGAAAGCATGTATCAATATTGCCTTTCGTAATGTAAGGTGACAATCTATACAAGCGCAGGATTAGGGACGCATATTACAAAAACCACATCGTTAGCTTAATAGCAATCTGATGTGGCAAGTCGGTGATGCAAATATTCTATTCATCGTAGCCTCACCAGCATTGTTATTTAAATCAAAGTGCCAAAGAGGAAGAGCCGAAGACACTGCGTCTTCTCCGTTGCAACTTCCTCAATCATCGAAAAGCAGGTCTTCCATCTGATTCGCGTTTTGAGGGATTCCTTTGTTGTACACTCGCATAGGCAATATGAATTATTGGCCAAACGGGAGACGAATTGCATCCATCTGACGTGAGACTTTGTGCCACATTCGGTTGCCATGTTCACTTCAATCTGAGACGAGAGAAGAAGTAAAGGAGGCACAGGAGGAAAAAAGGTGATTAAAAGTAGTGAAATAGGTCGGTGGATAATAAAGTGTTGGCGAGGTGTGGAGCTGAGATCAAGTAGGCAACCAACGAATGACCAGGATGGAACAGTTGACTTGGTCGACTAGAAGGAAAAGTAGGAGAGGATGAGGTAACTGTACCTTCAAACCCACATTAACACATGCAAACGCACGAATTCCCACCTATTTTGTAAGTTATTAATTATAGCGACTCTCCAAAAAGCCGAAAATAAAAGTGTGCATTGACACACACACACACACTAAAACTTGAGCAATCAGACAGGCAGGCACTGATGCATAGCAAAAGTTGAGCAGGTGGTCTAGGACGGCAAACGCACATTCTTACTCGTTATTGTTGAGCGCCAGGTCCAGCGATTCCCCATAAAGCGATAAAAGAATAACGTTGTTAGTTGAGCAGGTAGATAATACGATATTGAGCGTGGTAGGAGTTGAAGGGTAAACTCAGCGAAGATGGGTTGGATTGGGGCACAATAAAGGAGGCGTAGGCAGGAGGGCTCCTCTCTACACATTTCGAAGACGCCATCGGACCTGGTTTTGATGCATGGACTTTGATGCATAACATCTGCTGGAAAAAAAGAGAAGGTCTTAATTCACACGTCACAAGTTTACGTTGGGTCGATTAGCTCTTGTGACTGCAGTGGTGGTAGTGAAGTGAGAGGAGAAATTTTCGCTTTACATGCATTGACTTAGCCCAAGGGACTGCAGTGATTGCGGGCAAAGACATAGACAAGACTGCTTTTATAGTGCTGAACGAGCTCTTTACTTACGCACGGAGCTCTTAAAACTCCGTTTCTCTGCGGTCACCTACCAATGTCTGATACAAACGACACTGTTTAATATGCTCTCAAACACCATAATCCACCTAAATCACATTTTCGTCTTTAACATAGCTCATTGAGAGCATGAAACCAAAAAAACTATTGCTCCAACGTCTACTAAATAAAAGATAAAATTTAAACTCAAAACTTCGTCACTTCCTTTAACTCTATGCTAATATCCTGGAATGCATCTTTTCATCCAATGTGTAGGTTTTTATTCAGTAACGTTCAAAACAAGTGATAGCATAGCCAATACTATTTAATCAGACGCTACTCTACCACTCCTCTAGGTATGGCAATGGGCAGACACTTCAGCCACCACCTGGTAGCAAAGTGGATCAATCAGCTTGGAGTGCCCAAATGTGGCAACATTGATCAATGACCTATATTTGGAGGCCAACTTTTTACCGGGATCTCCGCAGCACTTACAACACTTGGACACCCACAAGGCAAGAGATAGGTGGTCAGGACAAATGGCATCTTCACGGAAGAAACACAGAATAATGACTAAGATTTAAGTCTACGCATAGAGGGCCTTAGTCTACAAATCATCTGCTATTTTACCGTTCAGGAAGCTTACGAGCAACAAGAAGAGAGCATTTTTTTCCATATTTTATATCCAAAGAGAAAGTAGCTAACATTAATGCCAAAAAGTACGTACTTCGTCTAAAAGAGGCAAAAGATATGCTTTAGGCATCGCACGGAAGCATTTAAAAATGTCTTTCGGTACATAGAATAAATGGTATTACTACATTTTGCTCGTAAAAGTCGCCAAGAATGCGGAGGACTTGCATAGTTGAATCGACCAATATCTAGATGGAAGACTGGATGTAACAACGGATGCATGGTTGACCAGAATGAGTGATTTGGTCTTACATTTATGTCTACTAACAGATCGCTTTCCTCAACTAAGGTTTTGTGGAACCTCAAACTCTCCTTCTTCATATGCATCCGTACCGGAAGCGGAAGGTAGCAAGGACCAGTAACACGGATTCAAACATGAACGCTCAAGAAGCGCTTTCAAGGCCGTAGGACAAGGCCTTCTATCAGTAAGAGGCCTACCAATCCCCTTGTTTATTAATTATTCTTTAAACACTCCCGCACAATCATTGCTTAAACAGTGGCAATCGTGGGAATATTAATAAGTCACACTGGTGGTCATCCTCATGTATTGCATTTCTTCACCCCGTTCTCCTTGCACTGAAACAAGCATTTTCGATTGGGGTAACGGGTTACGATCGCATGCAGATCAGTTGATGAGATAGAACATTTGGATGGTCCTAGGCCATGAATCGTTAGGCTAATGTTCCACCACTTACTCCTGAACGCTACATGGATTATGAAGACTGAATGGAAAGGAATTCCTTCCATACGTGATGCTGCACACTCAGTATGGTTGTTGGTATGTTTGAAGGCCCACATGATGAGCCCGTTGCATTGTTGTTTAGCAAACTGTTGCCTTAGTGATAAATAATGTATGGATAAAGAAAAGTCCGCATCATTTCAGGTAATCGGATACCCGAGAAACGTTAAAGTGGTTGCGCCCTTACGTGCTGTTAACAACACTTATTCAATTGGCGCCAATAGACATGTTGGTGGAATCTCTGCCCATAGGCAGCCGATCCCATAAAAAGCAATTGAGACAACAAAAAAGGTGCCTACTCCTCGTTTTCCCTTGTACCATCTTCTTCTGCTTCTTCTCCCCTACTTAAGTTGCGTATGTCAATTTAATGCTCTCACATATAGCGTTCAGTGTAAACCACGTTGAAGGGGTAAACTTCGATTTGCCTCTTCGAGTGTGCCATTCGAAAATTCAAATTTCTTCACGTTTCACTTAGTCACATTGTTAGATGAGCTGGTAAGTGAATCACTTTGGGAATGGATAAGAAATGGAAGGGAAGAAATAAAGAGCGCTGTGCAGCAGCACTATGCAGAATCATTCGCGCTATTCATTTTCAATCTTTGTTACGCCTTTCTCACACTCTCTGCTTCCATTCCTACAAATTCTCACCTCTCCATCTCTCTCAATCATTCCTTTGGCTCATTCGGTCAAACATTCATGGTACTTCGCTCCTAGCGAAGAATGCTATGTACCACAATTGCCTTTTGTAATGCAAGGTAACAATTTGTCCGACCATAGGATTAGGGATATGCACCACAAACACCCTTTCTTTAGCCCCATAGTAATCTGTAATGGCAAGTCACCCAGTCATGTAATGCTTGTTTTCAAGGTGACTTAAATAGTCTCTATATTACTCCCCTATCCAACATTGTTACTCAAATCGAAGTGCCAAGGAGGAGAAGCTAAAACATTACAGCCCTTCCATTGCAAATTCCGTAATCGTGTAAAATTAGATGTTCAATCTGGTTCGATTTTTCATGGGTACCTTCGTTGTGCACCCGCGTAGACTACATGAAATAGTGGCGACACAGGAGACAAATTGCCTCATCTGACGTGAGACTTTTGCCAACCCTATTTGCCCTGTCCACTTCAATCTGAGATAAGGGAGGAAGTAGAAAAGCCATGGGAGGAAAGAAGTTATAAAATGTAGCGAAGTAAGTCAGTGGGTGATGGGGTGTTAGCCAAGTGTTGGATTATGAAGACTGAATGGAAAGGAATTCCTTCCATACGTGATGCTGCACACTCAGTATGGTTGTTGGTATGTTTGAAGGCCCACATGATGAGCCCGTTGCATTGTTGTTTAGCAAACTGTTGCCTTAGTGATAAATAATGTATGGATAAAGAAAAGTCCGCATCATTTCAGGTAATCGAATACCCGAGAAACGTTAAAGTGGTTGCACCCTTACGTGCTGTTAACAACACTTATTCAATTGGCGCCAATAGACATGTTGGTGGAATCTCTGCCCATAGGCAGCCGATCCCATAAAAAGCAATTGAGACAACAAAAAAGGTGCCTACTCCTCGTTTTCCCTTGTACCATCTTCTTCTGCTTCTTCTCCCCTACTTAAATTGCGTATGTCAATTTAATGCTCTCACATATAGCGTTCAGTGAAAACCACGTTGAAGGGGTAAACTTCGAGTCGCCCCTTCGAGTGTGCCATTCGAAAATTCAAATTTCTTCACGTTTCACTTAGTCACATTGGTAGATGAGCTGGTAAGTGAATCACTTTGGGAATGGATAGGAAATGGAAGGGAAGAAATAAAGAGCGCTACGCAGCAGCACTATGCAGGATCATTCGCGCTATTCATTTTCAATCTTTGTTACGCCTTTCTCACACTCTCTGCTTCCATTCCTACAAATTCTCACCTCTCCACCTCTGTCTCAATCATTCCTTTGACTCATTTGGTCAAGCATTCATGGTACTTTGCTCCTACCGAAGAATGCTATGTACCACTATTGCCTTTTGTAATGCAAAGCAACAATTTGTTCGAGCATAGGATTAGGAATACGCACCACAAACACCCTTTCTTTAGCCCCATAGCAATCTGTAATGGCAAGTCACCCAGTCC
>LWMJ02000564.1:0-38809 GCA_001693035.2 Taenia asiatica | reverse complement strand
GGCCAGATGGACCTCTCAAAAGAAAGTTGTGTTGTCTACTGAATGAAACTAAGGACCCCATCGAAATGAAAGACCTTGACATTTGTCCTTGAATAGGAAATAAACAACGACTGTCCATGTGCTATAAACTGAAGAAATAAACAAAAGACCACGGAGTCTTCCTACACAGTTCGCTTGGCGAATTTGCCACTAGCTGCTTCCATGTTATTTGTCTAGCGAGGAAACAAGTAGATGCATTCATCGTCAACAGCCTGTTTGACGAAGCCAGCAAGCAATCAGTGTATGCAGCCTTTGCTTTCATTACAACTACATAGGCCATCTGCTTGTTTTTAGTGGCCCAATCTACAGCCGTCAGTTAGCATGGCATTCTTTCATTCTTCCATCTCTCCTCATGCTTATTTACACACTTCTTACCATTGTTTTATGCCAGCCAGTAGACCCAATCAGGAAGAATCGAAAAGGAAAAATGGGAAGAGAGAAGTTTTAGCTCCCTGCGTTGCAACACATACACACTTCTGTATTAGGATGGTAGTGACAATACCGAACACAATTAATGCAAAATCCGGCCCTGGAAGAAAGTAAATAAACGTTATTCTTCCCAACTATAGGCAAGCAGAAACATTCTTCCCCATCATCTTCTTCCTCCGCACCAATATTGCCCTTAGTAGCATCATTACCATCGCCCCATTTAGGCTAACGGTGGTGACGAAGGCATTTGCTACCACATCCTTACAGATTGCACATACAACCTACCCTCACGAACAAGGGGACATACGCACTGCAACTTGCACATGCTGTGCAGCGCACCAATAGTTGAGCGTCCCTTCAGTCAAGCACCTAACACACAAACGGACAGCATGGTAAAAATGCGGTTATATCAAATTATCGGTGCAGGCGTGCAAAATCAGTGACCCCACAAATACTGGTCACATTTGCAAATGAAACGAAACCATCTATAGTACAGCGAATCGCGCTTCCTGAAAATAGGTGAAGATCTTAGAAGTTAAGCGAATTGAACACACAAGCGCTGACGTGTGGATGCCTGAGGAAATAAAGATAGGTTATGAACGTGATGGAATGAGATAGTCCGCTTTCAGATCTATCTTTAATGAGCGCAAGACTAAACTCCTCAACCTTGATTTCAATAAGCTACGAGCTGTTAAAGCAACTGAATAAGGATATAATTTACCAGTGTTTTTTTGATCCTTGAGCGAAGGAGAGAGTTCGCTTCACTCATATGGAAGATTGATGACAGGTGTTCCATCAAGCGATTTGTGCTCACTGGTGGCTCCCTGTCTGAGAAGTGCGCACAAGCATGCGTTTCAGGTGTTCCCCATTTGGCTGATCTACGCATATGCTAAATTCCCATTGCCGCCTCTCACAAATCAGGTGAGTTGTGATTGGCCTACGAGTTTTGATGATTTCTACCCAACTAGTGAACATAAGCACCTAGTTGGACAGAGTGCTTCAAGCATTTGGCTTTAGAATGGTGTTTTGGCATCCAGCCTTATTCCAGTCTGCTCTTAGACTGTCGTTTTTAATATCACTATTTAGTATCCACAAGTGTCCCAGTAAAGCGCTTTCGTCCATCCGCATTCGCTAGCCTCTGCCAGCTTCGTCGGCAAAAATGCGATGGAATAGCCACTATGCCGTTGCTTCATTGTTGACCAGATGAAATACAGGAGGCTTGAGACACTTCAAGATTCTTCCAAACCATCCTCTACTGTGATTACTCACACGAATAAAGGGATAAATGAGCATATCAAGTTTCAATTGTTCTATGCTTGAAGCACTAAAATGGGTAAGCTGCATAAATTTCCCGTATTTTCCTGACAATCTCTTTTAGTTTCTCAGACTTCTGCCTAGCTATCTTCAGCAGTCTTTCTGCAATAGCAAATGCTATTGCTGCAGTACTGACTATGGGTCAATTAGATACTAAAACCTTGTTCATGGAAGGCACAAATGCTCCCCTCATGCGTTTTCGCCTGCTTCGGTGTTTTCTTCGTCATTTCAAGGGAGTGCTAGTTTGCTACACAGAGTTCCACAGGCGAGATAAAGGTGAAAATATCTTATGATAAATCAAATAAAAACTATCACCCTTAAATTATAACGAATCTGGAAACTGTTCGCCATTAGCCAATCGGTTTGGTTTTGATTGCCGCAAAACCTTCGAAACCCACCAACAAATTTATCTAGTTGTCCCCTTATGATTATAGGCAATAAATACGAAGTTCGCAATTGCTCAAGCCATAATACGAGATGTTTTACCTCTTGGATCGCTGCAGTTTGTGGCTGCGCCATCCAAGTCGACTTCCAATTCACACACCCTTCCCTAGACTTGGTCCTATCTGTGCCACTGAGGCATTTACCACCTTCGATTCGCACAATCTTGGCTGGCCTCTGCACCTTGATCACGATAGTTGCAGTCAGTGGACTTCGTTTCTGTGTACGAAGGTTTCACATTTGGCGCAGACCAGACGAACGCATGTTGTGGATGAAGTCTGAGGATGCGCTAAATGTGTTGGACGAGGCTTAACTGTTGACTCCATTATCATTTGCAACTCTTTTATCCAAGTGCTTTGCATGAACTTGTGAACTACTACACTTTCCGGGGATAGTATATCCCCAATCCTGTGTGTTACTTAAGGCTCTAGGCTAGAAATGCACACATCCCACTATTCCGCTTATTTATATCCACTCAGAGCGGCATCATTTACTCCACCCTCACGATTGCTAACAGCACTACCGCATTCGACGTATTAGTCCGAAGAAGTCGATGACGAAGGCCAGAAAAGTTGTGCGGTGTTATGTGGAGGCTAAATTTGTCGACTAATCACATTGGCCAATCGCATTGCAGCTGGAGCAATCACCACACTCTAGCATCCAATCGCTCACTTCGTCCGACTTTTCACTTCCTTATTGAGAGAGCCTCCTTCTCTACAGTAAGCACATTGGTCTGGTTCGTGGTCGATATTACTCCCACCTGATTGGAAAGTAAAGCACCCTTGTCATGGAAGCTGTTATGTGATGAGGCAGGAACCCCGCCTCAATCAATTTCTGCACATGCGGACCACTTTATCGTTTCTGACCGCGTTGCATCCATCCAACTCCCATTAACAACACCATCATCTTCACCGGCCCGTGTGTGAACACAAGAGCTGGTTACGGGTCGTGCTGGCTTCTGAGGGGGTGCAAATAAGTGTTGACGCGACCACGAGTCACGTCGCCTGGATTGAGAAATCAGCCATAAAAGGGCGCCAACTATTCTGACCCACTCCTTTTCTTGTCAAGTTTATGGATTTGATGAGGCTGAGGGCAGTAAAAGCCTTTAAGCCTACTATACTGGCAATTTTGGCAAGGCTCGCCCACAAGTGCCTGCATAAACGACCTTTACAATTTAGTTGATCCAGGCAGAGCAGTGAGCGCCTGCTTGCAGAACGGTCACCTGAAGTAACAAGCACTTTCGCCTCCATAATTCAGGCGTCTAGTCATTCAGTAGTCAGTAACAACCAAAGCATTTTTTATGATGGATTTTGCAAATACGCTGACCAGGTTAGAAAGAATTGGATACTTAAAAACAAAATAACGAGCTTATCCACTGCATAAGAGAGCAGTTACAATCCGCTCACTAGTCCAAGGCGCCTGATGGGTTCAAAAACTCAGCAGACTGACTTTGAGCAAGCGCAGTGGCTTGATGGATTTTAAACCGCTGAGTTCGCTTCTTAATATTTACATTGAGTGCTTGTGCTGTGTCACACCTTTGTGACAGCAAACTCAAAGTCCTCCATCACCGCGTAAACGGATAGCCACGATGTTAAGTGCATCGAAATGTGTAAAACACAGCCAAAGGAAAAGACTTTGGTAAACTGCGCTCATTGGAAAGGCAAAACGCTGCATGAGGAAGTGGCCTTTTTGATGCGTGTGAATAATACTTGGAAATGGAGTTTACATGGATGTCCAGTCGGGATGATGTCGATGGCACTGTCACTCCAGCTCTCCACTCCTTCTTCAAAGCCCAATGAAATGCCAGCTTAGCAAGGTAAAGACATCAGTTCTGTTCTGTTACCTAGACGAATTCCCATGGCATGACGCGAATCAACTCATGCAGTCCATCCCAGCTCCATTTACAAGTACCATGCAAACACATCTAAAGAACCACTTTCTCATGTGGCCATTTTGTCGTTCCAGTGGACACAGTTTGCTAAAATGATCCCCTTTGGCTCCACTGTAGCACCTGAACTGCCTCTCCTCACATGTTAGTACACTCAGATCCGTCTGTAGTGCCTATCCAACGCCATGTTTCAATTCCGACAACCGCTGTTACAATGGGGACAAAATGCCCTCCTGTGGTATGAGAGACCCTGAAAGTCAGTGCAGCGCAGACTAGAGAGGTGGGTAGAGGTAAACGCTTGCCTATGCCTATTTAGGCAACACTGGCGTTTTGGCTTTGAAAGTTGTCAATTCAGACATTACTACCAGGATGGTGACGAATCCGATGTCCAAAGAATGCTCGTAAGCGGCGGAAGATACTGCGAGCTCACATGCCCATCCAAATCGTCTTCAAAGAGTAGTGCTGACGAATCCACTGTCACTTCGTCGTCATCATCGCTGCAGTTGGCGCCGCCGCGAGCACACAGACACATGCTACTGCAGAGTTGAGCATCCACATTGATCGCCACATCATCCACTGACGCTGGTGGCACCCGAGCCAATTCTTTGCGTTCGTTGAAATGAATGGTCACTTTAGTTGGAACGAGAAGCGGATCTCGTCTAGGAATCGTCGTCATTTATCATGAAGGAAGAAATGCACCCTCCGAAGTACCACAATCCTCACCAGTGTGTACCGTTCTTCCAATCACCAGCGTTGGAGAACGCTATCCACCTGCAGGTGTAGGAGTAGATAAAATAGGCAACTCATGACAGCAATGTCAGCGGTAGTGTGTTAGCCGATTGAGCACGTAAGCTAACTTGCTCTATATATGTATACCTCACTAAGCAGCACTCAGTGCTAGACGAGATTCGTTCGCCGAACACGTATCTCACACAGAACCGTCGTCATTTGCCCTCGAGGGAGAAGGGTTCTCGTTTGGCCTCCTTAGCCCTCATCATTCTGCTCCGCTCATTACCTCACCAGTGAGGAGTGCTTGCTATCTGCTCTCACTCCACCCGTTACCGCACCAGGCTTATTGGGTGTTGACGAGGAGGGCGATATCATTCCATCGTTGGAACTTAAGTAGGCAATGCAGCAACGACAACTCCACTGCATGCCATCTCGTTTTTAACGGAAAAGAATTGCTTCACAGTGGGGTGTCGGTGAGTCAAATGGATGTTTAGAGCCAAGAAGTGGAGACGAGTTCCCACAATGCGTTCATCTTCCCGCCAAGTCATCCCTTGACATAAAACAAGTTAGCGTTGTGTTAGTGGTAGAAGACGATCTCAGGAACTTTATGACCGTTGGTCGGTAGAGTGTTGCTGCTAGTATCCTCAATTGTGCGCACCCCAGAAAGCACTAACGCAGTTGAACTGCTAGCTATTGGTCAGGCGCATAGTCGGTGAGATAATTGCTTCAGCTAGTCTGGCATTCTACAACTTGCGAGGCTCAATGGCAGGCTGTATGTGGCCCTAACGCACACATCGAACTGGCTAGTGGTAAAAGTATTGGCCGCTGGTAGGCTAGTCTTGCGAAGCAAATCTCATCCAAGTAATTGGCGCGTACCGTGTAGCACTGGAAGGAATGCGCTTTCTTAAAACAACGTCATCACCACCTCACAGAATATTGCACTTATTCAACCGGCATTATAGATGTGCACCTGCGAGCAGCTGAGAAGCCGTGTTCTGCATTTTGCAAGTAGACTGACCCCCGCAGGCAAGGCCTTGAGCAAAAATATCAAATAAAATAATCAGCAATAGGCACAGGCATCTTCACTCAAGCACAGACCTTAAGTGGCCCAAGCAGACAAATCATGGCTCCCTTGTTCTCCATAGTTGACAAGCGGATTGAACCAAATCCGCTACAGCACTGAGCACGGTGAAAAATTCGCTTAGTCAAATTTTATTGTTTCGATAAGAGAATTAGTTGAATGAAAGTCGCAACCATCAACGGCTGCAATGAAAACGCTATTAGATTTCGGTAAGCATTACTCATGCAACTTGCGCTTCTCTGCCTCGCGATGAGCATACTGTATACTCAGTTACATATAATCATGCATCTTGCCTTCGTCCCCATCAATAAAAATGTCCACGGAAGTATGGCTTGATCTGCACTACTCAGGATAATTACCCCAAACAGAACGCGCATGTTTCCCAAACATCAAATCAGGCGCCCCTAAATTCAAGATGCACACACTCATCTGTCTCAATAAAATGAGTAACAGTGTAAGTGCATTATTACTTACGCGCATTTATGAAGATTAAGTCCAGCGATTAAGTGAGAGGCCACATTAGTTATGTCAGCATATGCTTCGACCCTACGGAAGTATGGCTTGATCTGCACTACTCAGGATAATTACCCCAAACAGAACGCGCATGTTTCCCAAACATCAAATCAGGCGCCCCTAAATTCAAGATGCACACACTCATCTGTCTCAATAAAATGAGTAACAGTGTAAGTGCATTATTACTTACGCGCATTTATGAAGATTAAGTCCAGCGATTAAGTGAGAGGCCACATTAGTTATGTCAGCATATGCTTCGACCCAAATGACACTAACATGCTTGACAAGGAATTAAATATAATGTATCGCTATTCTCTATAGGCCATATGCTACACTTCTCCACTTTCAAGCAACCTCGTGAGTAGTTCTAACACCTTCAACTTCCGATTATTGAGCATCTCATGCTCACCTGCGTGAAATCAACTAATTGTTTTCACTGTAAAATCGTAATACTTTTCAGATCTCAAATGCACCCCAGCCTCTAACGCCTGCCCGCAAGACCACTTCAACCACCTTGAGAACACGGAGGGTGCAATTGCTCATAGTTCATTTTCGCTTTCATGCGTCACTGCTTCATTTTGGTGCAGCTGTTGACACGATTACTAATATAAGCGCTAACTATGACAAATAGGGTAAGAAAAGGTGGATTGGCTTCAAGTGCCAATGCCTCGACTTGCCTAAAATGAAACATACGTCTTCAACAAATGTTGGCTTGCAGTCATTGTAGAAGCTGTCATTACTTGATTTTAAAGCCAGCAGACCAGGATCGCCCCAGGCGGTTAGTCACGAAAATGACGGTAACGAAATTTTGCGATAAATATTGTTTGGTCAAGTGCACAAATCTCGAAGCTGCAAAGTTTGACATTTCTTTTTGCAGCACCTTGCATTTTATCATCATGGGCAACTCATTCTCAAATTTTTCCATTTGTTCATTGTTTTTCGATTAAAACACTCCTTCATACCTACTTCTCATTGAAACCTGCTTTTTTGCAGATTAAATCCATGTCGAGTGGCCCTCTCTAGCACCGCTTATATATCTTACTTCTCCATCTTATTTCGGATGACCGAGAGAGCGCAACGGTGTAGCAAGTACCTTAAGGAGGAGTAAGTGGTTGAGTTGTATGCTCATGACCAAGCTCCTACACAATTGCTGTCAGATACAGATCATATATGAACACTAAACCAAAACTGTGTTGATATTTCGTGGAATTCTATAAATTTTCATGCTAAGTTCTGTTAACGGTAGTGACTTGCTTGTGCAGCCTCAATAAAACCTCAAGCATGACAAGGCCTCGCATTTACAGCGTTAGTCAAGAACATACATTAGTTTACAAAATCTGGCATTATTTCCCACATAACGGTCATTTGAATGCATTATAAATCTTCGAATTTTTGCTCCGATTCCTCAATGTTCTAGCGGGAACCAAACTTAATGATTTACACTGACTAATGCGAAAAAGCAGCATTAAATGCAAAGTTATCGCCTTATGTTGGGCGGATGTCCATAGGCGATGCTCATAGCTGTGCATACATCAGTCGGGGATAAGTTACGCCAACTTGCTTGATTGCGCTAAAATACAGACAAATAGGTAAGCATTTACTAGCATACTTAAATAAACATAACATCCAAAAACCATTTTCTTGTAGATTTTGTCGTCTATAACCATTGAAAGTGCCGACGCGAGCTAATGAAATGCAGTGCGACGCAATGCGCACCCTCTCAAAATAACCGACCAACATTCAACCAGATTTCACGTAGTCAGTTAGCCTAAAATCAGATCCAACGCATGTTTTGTTCAGCATTACGCTAACAATCCCTATGCACTAAAAGACCTCGCCTTACTAAGCCGGCATTCGTAATTAAAAACAAATGAATTATAAAGTAATTCAGCAAAACCTACTAGTTTGCAGCCATCACAGTATTCACATGCGTTCTACGCAAATAATGCGAGCCAAATATCTGCGAAGTAGAAGAGATTAAGGCGCAATAATGAAACATTACTGCAGAATATGCCTGACGGTTAAGCCAATACGTACAGAAATGATGCGAATGCATGTGTTCTTGCAATGCCTCCAGCGTCGCACATTCTTCATAGCATTCTGTGCAGTGAAGACGCATTTCTGAATTGCCTATTTTTACGACTGTGGTATGGTACGAAAAAGCATAAGTATAAGAGGGCTTTGCCCAAGGCGCTAAAGCTCTGGCTAAGCAGCAGAGCTCACTATTTGTTTCAGTGGAGTGTTAATGGACGTAAACTCACTAATGTGCACTTCGATGAAATGATGGAGGTACGCATCAAAGTCTTCGAACGACATAAGGCACACACAGCACACATTGTGATTCCAGCCTATTTTTGAGTTTTGGGCGAAGGATCTTGTATTAATTTTGGCATAGATGCGAACAAAAGAGAAGCATGATAATGAGAGCAGTAACGTCGTTCACCTTTTTGATGCCGTAAGAGAAACCCGAGGGTTTCGTAGAACCTTGGACAAGTGGGGCAATCGAGGGTCATGGTGGCTGAAACATATTAAACATGTGCAAAATGAGATGTTGCAAACATGTTGCAATCCACCTAATTTGACCACATTCTGCGCAAGACTTTATCCTTATTCCGCTCAGCACTATTCAACCATTCGTTACTTGACCCTGAATCCCTATGAATTAAGATGATTATCGCTGCACGAAGACACAACAATACCTGCATATACATTCGAAATAGGGCATCTTGAAATTGAAATCTACTTACCATGATGCACACGATCCAAGTGAGCGAAGCACAAGTTGATGCTATCGAAAGGCATCAAGCAAACCCTACACCGGTGGATATACATTTTGGCTAGGAGGAATGTGAGCTGCACGAGATCCTGAGGCAGGGCTTACTGTGACTCCAATGAATGAGCAAGATCAACTCATAGATTTGTCCTCAGCTTTACACGTGATCAAAGCGCAGAGGAGCAGTGGTTGCGTATTTGATTAACACTTGGGACTATGTGTGCATGCGTTTAAAAATCATTGCACTAGAAGTGATTGACTTTTCATTATGTTTCCCAAATAATGGTCTAATCTATGGATTTAGTTTGTCCTGTAGCGGATAGGAATTTGTTTTGCAAGAAAAAACTAAGCACATCTGATATTTTTGAAGCAATGACCCATCACTTTTGACGCCAAACGGAAACTAAGTGCTTTACCAATCAGCAAGGCGCTAGGATCAAACAAAGTTATAAATAACATGGAATTAGTGTGTGTTGCAGCTGCCTTTGATTTCACTCTTTACTCTGCACCCGTTGCCTCTGCCTGGTATTGCGCAGTGACAAGAATGAATGCGAGGTGCTGTACGCGGATTTCGAATCCTGGACTGATTGCGATCGCTCATTTTCGAACTTACACCTGACTGGCATGCTCTGCTTCCTGGTGGCTTGTTCTCGCAGAGGTCAACTTTGTCCCACGAGGCTAAGGATAGCTCAAACCACCTATTTAATTGGCAAATCCTTTAAAGCAGGGCACAACAAAGTCCAGTTTCATCCTGCCTTTGAGCACGCAGTTTGGAAGGCGTGAAGAGCAATAAAGTCGCTAAAAATATCTCAAAATTGGCTGCAGACGCCCCTAAAGCTCAGGATTGCAGTTGCACTCACGTAAGTGAGTAATCCTAATAGCCAATACTTATGGTGTCGCAAAACGAGGAACATTCCCTGAGCAATGCCTCACAATGAACAATGTAACCACTCGATTTGCAGGGGATAAATGAAAATAGATTGATTCCATCAACACAATTGTGAGTTAGAAAGGTAGGACTGGCATGAATTCTGCTATAATTGCAAGGTCGGTGCACTTGTAAGTCAATTCATTAATGATCAACACCGCGGTTAATAGTGCTTTTTTTGTCTCTGAGTAGCCTGATGGCCTCAAACTCTACTTAGTGAGTTTACTTGGGTCAAATTTATACTTAACTCTCCACAGATTCGCATAAATGCAATGTTTCTATGGGCCATAGAGCAGCAATGCCACCCAACAATCGTAATGCTAAAGCGATTCATTAAAATATTCGGTACCAAATAATGCAAAAACAAATCCAATGCAAATCACCAAGTTCATAAAATGGAACGCCATTTGTGTTGAGGGTAGTGTTTGAACTAGTTAATTAAGCAAGTTTAGCAAAGCTCCCGCCACGAAAGCATTGCAATTGAAATCATCCTTCCTTCAGCTTGTTATCTTAGGGAAGAACTGACGCGAAAAAGGCCAGCCTTGGCAAAACGAAAACAATAATTAGAATAGGAATAACGAAGATGCCGTTTTACATAACGTAGGCACGTTATTTGTTAAGGGTGTACACTCATGGAAGATGTAAATCCTAAGAACCATTTCAGACCCACATCAGCTTCCAAACCACAGACTGAGGCCTTCCTGAAAGTTAGCGTGCCGCAATAGAACCACTACTGATACGACGTGTGCTTTATCATTACCATGCATGGGGCTCATGACGGCTTATCAACTTTTGGTGGTTATGGCTTCAAATGCTTCTCCTATTAATCCCGACATGTCATCCAAGAGATATTCAAGAGCGACATTAATGAAAGCCACCTTCTTGTGCTTAGAGGCGAGGCGGTGGTGGTTCTGGTCAAGCGGATGGCCTTTTTTATCCAAATTCATTCCAATTTCTGCGCGGACTTAACAGCACAAAATTCTACGCAATGTCACATGGCATCGCTTGGTCTAAACGAAGAAAATAATAGAGAGCTTTTTAAGAATTACTTATAAAGGTCATGTATCGACCCTATTCATTTCCGATTGAGCAGACTGTATAAATTGTTGTTGTTTAAATCACCTTTCTCAAACAGGTGATCTCGATTTTGAATTTGTTCTTTATTGATATTTCATTCAAGAGGAAGGAGCAAGGTAATTTTTCATGCGAACTGCTTCGACAGGCAAACTTTGTAGGTCTTAAGTCAGGTCAGTCAGCATATTCGAAGCTTCATGTTACTCTAGAGGCAAAAACCTGGTCCCACTTTTCAGCGCAAACTAAGCGTGGCTTCATTTGGTTATCTTCCTACTGACGCTCCGCCGCCGACAGAGAGAATATTTCGCATTAAAGAAGAGGTCCCCCGTGATGACAGAGACTGTGGAAGTAATCACTAGTGCAGTTGTTCCTTTAATGCAATACGGTGCAAGGTGGATTGGGACAAATAATTTAGGCTTCCATGGACTGACTGATCGTTTTGGCGGGCTAAGAGTCCATTGAAGCCATGATAAATAATTAATTATCCCGAGAATAGGGTCCGTTTGCAAAGAGAGCTCCGATTTCTTAGAAACGATCCGCTGACCTGAAATACATCACAAGCAGCAAGGCGCTGCTGTAAGAAGGGTATTTAACGCATGCAATTGATGCGGTTTTAGTGCAGTAAACCTCATGTTTGAACCCCCTTTTGACGACTGGCCTGATAGACTTGCCAGCCGCATCCCATCTGTTATCAGCCAAACTGTGGCAATGTAGTTATTAAAGATCAACGTTTCCATGAGTAGGTTTGAAAACAGCCTTAACATCACATCACATTCATCGATCTGACATCACAAATGGGTAGTCGCTACTAGCCAAAAACCTATAATCCGTATTTTGCATGTTTCGCTTCTTCTTGGCAGCATAGTTAATGTCTGTACTTGCTAATCTGCACGTCTATGTATAGGGCTTTTGGCAAGCCTACTAATGTTTAAAGTGCGCCGAATTGACTATCTCTTAACTCAATCTGAATGCCAACGGCTCGCTCAATAAGTGGTCAAATTAGGAGAGTCCTTTCCATCGTCATCCACTGTGTAGATTCACTTATTTTCAACGCGTCAGCACACTATCGGGTTTGCGTCAATGCACCAGCCTTGTCTTATGCACTCATGTTTAAAAAACTTAACACAAGCGTTTTCTTTTAAACCTTAAATATGGCCCTGAGTCAAATCAACCCTTTATTTCATTTCTCGATTACTTCAATGAAAGAACAATTTTCAATTTGACACATGTCTGATTCCTATTAAATTTAATTTGCTCTGCCTCTCCGTCAATTTTTTTGGGCCACGCATCAGTTTAAATTATAAGGGAATCGGAAGCACACCATTGCTGCACAGAATGCTTTGCAGATTAGCCAAAGTGTACCGCATCGCAAGATTATATATTATCAAGTCACCTCAAAGGTATTCTTTTGCCCACCAAGCACATCCCATTAGGTCTCTTTATCGTTTCGGCTTAATCTTATACTTGGTGGATATGTGGCATGGATTGCGTGAGTAAATGCCCATTGAACGCTAGCACGTCTACCCTAATTCTAGAGTTCTATGCGTGCTTCACAACCTTTCTATTGAGACCATTGACCTAGTTGGGAAAGAGCATTCTTAGTAGAAATCATGCAAGCCGTGATGAGGGACACAATGATTGTGAAGTACTGATTCTAATCGCTCAAAAGCTGCTGCAAACGGTAATCAGGAATAGTCGAATTCCTTAATAGTTCAAAGCAGGGAGAAAGTAGAGATGAACTTGCGCACTGTCAGCTGAATCACCTTGGAGAAATTACCCATTGTATTGAGCTTGGTCCTTGTGGAAATCACTGCGATGAGATGCGGCAATTTTGATTTCCTTTTCGGCTACACGACGAACTAGCCAATCTTATGGCGTCCTAGGCGTTTTTCTCTAAAGTCGCGACTCACGACATCATGGATGACTTCCAGCGATGCTAGGTTTGCCCTAGAATCATGCTAAATATGATTTAGCTTTACCCAACTTTGCCTTCTTAACTAAATTTATGCCTTTCGCTTACGCTGAAATTGACGAGTTTTTGAGCAGTACGGCCCAGTGCACCAAGTCCCCAGCAAAGTTGCGAAAATTGCTTAAGTCATAACTAGAAAAATACCCCTAGAATTTATATAACCGACCGTGGTGTTATTAGAGAATAGGAAGAAAATTCACGCGGATCGATGGGAAAGCCAAATTTGACATTCAGTTTATAAAACTCTCATCATTTCCCAAAATTAATTCAAATTTACTAAGACATTGCATACACATATAGGGCGTAGTGGCACTGGTCTTGGCTATGACCAATAGGATATCGTTTAAAAACGTTGGGTTCGCAGTTCAAATTCGTGGCGCTAATTGTGCCATAGAATGTGCTTTCTTAGCAGCATTAAACAAAGCATTCTCATTCCACACGGACTGCAACTATCAGACACGCGCAGAAAATGTTTTGGGTCATCTTTAATACGCATGCATTCATTCCTCAGATCTTGTGTAGCTAAAAGTGAAGCAACACGCGTCCTGTTCACTCTTTATAAACTTTCCATTGACTCGTGTGCAGTGTGTGCAGCTTAGCTACCTGAGCAGTAAGGGTTGAAGAAAGTTTGGCGAACACATGCAGCTATATCTGCTGGACTGAACGGCTATCAAAAATTTTCTCAAAATGCAAAATAGGCGCTACGTCTTCTGAACTCTAGTTCTCATTCTAGCTAAACCCGTCGTGAATTGCAAAGGGATCCCGATGGTATGGTGCTAATCAAGCAAGTGGGTCAAAATAGCATCTAACAACTGAAGTTGCGGCGTATGATCAAACGCAACAGAGCACCTGATGCCATGCAAAAATCGAATTTAAATGTCATGGTTCAGCTGATTGACCAGACGTGATGCGGCTGGAGGCGTTCATGGACATCATGTCGATTTCGAGCTACAAGCGCTATGTGTAAGCAGGATATTATATATCCCTTTACTTTAGGACGTTGATCGGTGCGACGAAACTTTGGTTGAGAGCACCAAACAACCGACCTTGTCTTGTTACCAACGCAATTAACCTTGCTGGTCCACCCAACACAGCTTAAAATGAACAGCTCAGATTGGATGCAAAACTCGTCACATTGTTTGCATAGAAAACGGTGTTTTTTCATTTTAAATGTTTGACCGCTTTAAACCTACCATGAACGTCAGAAACTCTTCCTTTGCGAGAGTCACCAAAGGATACTTACCCTGCGCTTTGAGGTTCTGCTCACTCTGTGCCAAGTCTCCTTGAGAACATTGATCGCCACGTCTTAGTCATTGTTGATAGCGAATTGACCACTAGCCTGCATAGCGAAACGCATTTGAACATTTTTATGCCACCAATGTCCACCGGCCCTTGGTCATACTTCTGCAATTCGCTGCATTAAAGTTGCAATGTAGCTGGTAAGGTGCAGTTTCAAGCAATGTGACATGACCTAAAATGTTCATCGTTGCTTGCGTTTAGCCCATTTACTTTACTAGTTACTGTGCGACCTGCTTAGAATTGTACAGAATGAACTAGAAAAAAGATTATTAATTAAGCTTACCGTTTTCTTTAAGTGACAAAACTGTGACCGAATGGCATATGCGCCGATTTCATGATCTGCACTTCCTCCCACGACTTACGTTCATGCATAGACTTTGTCTAACGTTAATTTAAACACCTCAATAGAATAAGCATATTGTGGGTGTAAAGGTAGCACTTTGTTCCTTTTGGCCTAAATCCCTTACATGCCATCTCCTAAGCTGTAGTGGTTTTCGTTCATAATCAACTTAGGAGGAGCCTTAAACCACCATCACCCAAGAGTTCTGTCGAGAAAATGGTCACCCAGTCCATCAATGTGCATAGTTGGTGTTTTGAGTCCTATCTATTTTGATTAGCAAGTATCTTAAACCACTAACTTCATAACTTGCTTGGCGACCTTCTCATCATACTTTTGCAGCAATTGTATTATTCCCCTAAAATTGGTCTTACGACATTGCTAAACGTATTGACACGTAACTTCTTAGCAGCCCTTGATACATTCTTAATTTCGAGTTCACTGGCAGCAACAAGCACCGATGCCTACCCACAAATTATTGGTGCATTGTCAGTGAATAGCAGACGCCACGTTGCAAATTTCTTAATTCTTTAGTCCAAATTAACGTGGCTTTTTTGAGCACGTGAGGAAACTGAGGCACTTTAGTCAGGTGAGAGGCTAAAATATACCCCTTCTAATTTCCATCCATCGTCAGAAGACGTGCATTCATGATGAAGCGCCGCACCACTTGTAACAGTAAAAATCAGTGCTACTTTGCTTTGTTTACATCGCATGCCATCTTAAAGGGTTTCTGAGACCTCTTTTTAATATCAACCTAGTAAAAGTCTAAAAACATTTAAGAAGCCTTGCTTACGAACATGGAGATGGGAGTGTTTGTCATTGTAAAACCATGCCCATTGAACGTGATATCAGTAAAATGAAAATGGAGGTCAGTAAGAAGGTCATTTCTTCAGTGAATGAATGCTAGTGTGTGGCTAGCTGACCAGTTGGACGGACGCTAAAGGCAATAAAATCCTGTTTTTTGTGATCGCTGCTCCTTGGTAGTAGGGTTCATGCTCACTCTGATAAACAACAACTTTGAAATATTCCTTGCTGCCCCATGCTTTTAACAAGCCACTCATTCTTGCTTACTCTGCTATGCCTTTGTAAACAGAAGGTGTCATGACTAATTTTACTTTTTAACTTTCTCCTTGATGGGTATATAGGGTGCATAAGCAAATTAGAGGTCCTCTAAGAGCTTTTAACTGTAGACTTTACTGAAATATACGGAAGGATAACTAGCAAGCAACGGATGAATTTTTGAATCACCTCATTAAAACATTTGTTCAATATCATTACCACATTGCTTATTTTCTGAAAGTCATAAATGCATCCTTATTCGACATCAAATTTTATGAAAACTGACAAAGACTCGTGCATAACAACACCGTAATATTTACTGGGAGTAGCTTCTATGCTCGTCAAATGGAAGTTATGCCATCTTAACAATTTAGAGGTTTGCAAATGAAATGAAGGTGCGCACCTCCCATAGAGAAAGGGAGACATCCAAAATAAATCAGGTCTGAGCAAGTTTTGGAGGGCGATGTTTCGCTTTATCGAGATCCAACTTGTGACTACCATGCGATATCTGCAAGTGCAGGTCGCCTGGCCATGCGACTCTGTTTCCAGCAGTTTGCAATTTGGACTCATTCAGCTAGGGGTGTCATGATGTTTAGTGTATTTTATCCTCACAATTCCATCGGCGATATTGCCTTGCTGATCGAATGGCTACGCAAATGCTAGTTAAACCGTCCCTTTTGTACTTGTCTTTCACACTCTTATCAGCGGCTGTGACTTAATTCCCTGCTTGCGGATGAAGGTGCCACATACCTTCATTCAAACTGTACACCAGATAGCATTATCCTTCTAAATCGCCTACTGAACTGTGCTTAAACAAGGAAATTGATGGCAGTTAACTCGAGGATTTATTAAAACTGACACCACATGATCGGACACAGATGTACATGTGTGGCCGGACTTGGCGAGGGTGGTGTTGCAGCCAGTAAAGGAGTCACATTCGTTCCGAGTTGGGTTAGCGTTGATAGGAAACGTGCGCTCGCTTACTCAAGACATCCACATGAACTCTGCTAGCAGTGAACGCATCACAAACTGAGAATCAGCCCAACGATGTGCGGTAGCAATGCGCATGCTAGAGAGGCTTCCATCGATTGTGCGAATCAAAATTTGTGAGCAATTCGATGGTGCAGACATCGTCAATGTGTGTGAGGCAATGCCCAACATGAAGTCGGTTCTCAAGTGCCTCACTGTCAGGGACATTCTACGCTATTACGTGAGGCACATGGGTGGGTGGACGCACCACTCTGTCGTATGTTGCAGTGTACTTTCGCAGTGACAGATGGCGGAGAGGCTGAGTCAGTGTCAGAGACAGAGTCAGAGGTGGAGATGCTCTGCAAGAAGTGCCAACCCTGCACTAAATATGCGGACCAGAAATCACCTACTTCCGACGAGGCCTTAAGCTATTTAACGTTTTGCATGGAGATAGATAGCAGGGACTTCATTATTCCCTCTGACAACATCCTCGACCACTGGCCTGATGCGCGTGGACAGCGCCTACAAGATTACACCACCGCTTACGAAGCACGTTCCGATGGCCATGATTTGGATGAAGAAGAGAGCACCCATCGGTTCCGCTTCGTGATGTATGAGATGGAATCCATGCTATAGCGTCATAGTAGGCGCAGACTGCCACATGAATTGGAGCGCCTCATGGCCATCATCGCTGGCATCGCCTCCAATGCCACCCAACGCCTTCCATTGCTACTCGTCCCAGACTCTCAGACGGAAGAGACAGGCAGGACGATGGCAGCATGCGACCACTTTGAGTGCCTTGAGACCAGTCTTTGCAAGCTGAATGTTGGCTCGTGAAATTGATGGAGAGTGTGGCGTCTCCAACGAGAAGATGTATCTTACGTCAACTTGCTTGAAGTCCTCTAGTGGACACTGTCGTAACTCCTCAATACCAGCGGTGAGGGTGGCAACCAACTGCACAGCATGCAGTACAACGACAATGGCGCCATGCGTTCACGTGAAGGGGCTTGAGTGCGTAGCGAGTGCAGGGCGAGCATACTTGTGAATTGAATGAACCTCACACTTGTATTCTTTGTTCTTGCTCTCCCAAATAATGAATCTTTTCTTTTATTTTAATACCAGCGTGCTGTATCTACAGAGTGTTTCATAAATTGACGATAAAAATTTCAAATATATATGATGCCTAGCGTTAATAATAGTTGCGCGATGTTTTGGGGCCCAACGATGGTGGTTTTCGTCTGCAGAAGAGCAATCGGAGGTGTGTACAATTGGATCCTTCCAATGCAGCCCAGGACACAATGTACATTTATTCATTTGCTGTAAAGTACAAGAAGCACGTGACTCTGTGGCAAATGGTGGTGCTAAATTGAATGAATGTAGAGAGTGCGGTTTCAGTTCGACAAACTTACTTGTTGATCTACAAGTTGTTGCGGAGCCAATGATATCCTCCTTGACAAACGCTTCTTTGAGGATGTCCATCTCCAGGTAGTGCGACGAGGATTGAGGAAACAAGTCTGCTTTGCGTCTGACGCGCCTACCTTGTGGGCCGTAAGTAGAAGTAGCAGAAGACGAGCTTGTCCTTTTCGAACTATCAAAGCTTGGACGTGTGGACATATTTGGGATGGTTTGTGTCATTTATTTTGCATTTCGGAGGGGAGAATTTGTCCTCCTGAAGCAAATTCATTTAGCATCTGTTCTTCACTACGCTGTACAATTAAGACGGTAATGCGTATATAAGGACAGGAGTGACGGTGAAGTGATGTGGAATTAGCTGTTCGTGGCTTTCACCTCCTCAGTGTGTGACTGGCTGCGCATTCATTAGGATGTGCTGACTCTAAATTTTTCCTCTCAAATGGAATTCTTGAAATGCAATGAGACGAAGTCTTGTTGTTAAAAGGCAGCACTTTCATTTTGATTCGCTTCGCTACACAATTTTGTGCCAATGGTTTGGTAGGCGGTTGGATGCTTCAACAAGGCAAGATTAGGGCCACTGTGGCATTATTTGTTAAGAGAAGTTATGAAGAGTAAGCAGTTGTCAGTAAAGCTCCATGCGATGGGCGTAGAGGCATCAGTGAGCAGCTCGGCGTGCAGTATTTCCCTCGAAAATTCTCACTTTTTGAAATGGGGAAGATGATAGTGATGATGGTAGGAGGCATTGTTGAACAACACCTACCGAACCACCACCATCATTGCCAGCAATGCTGGGCACCAGAAGTCTGTCAACGTGACCACAGACCCATCAGGGTGTCATCGGCTTCGACCGTTGTCGAAGGTGGCAGTGGCGAGAGGAATGGGAAGGTTGTCGAGGTTTCACATGTTGATAACCCATTTAAGTAGGCGTTTCTCAAGACGTCCACATGTAAGTGCTGCAGTGAGTGGGTTGACTTAGTGCTCAGGTGTAACTGCTGCATAGACAAAATTGGATTCGCTAGGCCCTTAAGGATGCTGCAGGCCAAACTGCAGCCCAGATCGGGTTCCTCACAGCTGCCGTGTGTGTTGTTAAACACCTGATTAGTCCACCAACCAACTTGCGCATTCATTAGGATGTGCTGACTCTAAATTTTTCCTCTCAAATGGAATTCTTGAAATGCAATGAGACGAAGTCTTGTTGTTAAAAGGCAGCACTTTCATTTTGATTCGCTTCGCTACACAATTTTGTGCCAATGGTTTGGTAGGCGGTTGGATGCTTCAACAAGGCAAGATTAGGGCCACTGTGGCATTATTTGTTAAGAGAAGTTATGAAGAGTAAGCAGTTGTCAGTAAAGCTCCATGCGATGGGCGTAGAGGCATCAGTGAGCAGCTCGGCGTGCAGTATTTCCCTCGAAAATTCTCACTTTTTGAAATGGGGAAGATGATAGTGATGATGGTAGGAGGCATTGTTGAACAACACCTACCGAACCACCACCATCATTGCCAGCAATGCTGGGCACCAGAAGTCTGTCAACGTGACCACAGACCCATCAGGGTGTCATCGGCTTCGACCGTTGTCGAAGGTGGCAGTGGCGAGAGGAATGGGAAGGTTGTCGAGGTTTCACATGTTGATAACCCATTTAAGTAGGCGTTTCTCAAGACGTCCACATGTAAGTGCTGCAGTGAGTGGGTTGACTTAGTGCTCAGGTGTAACTGCTGCATAGACAAAATTGGATTCGCTAGGCCCTTAAGGATGCTGCAGGCCAAACTGCAGCCCAGATCGGGTTCCTCACAGCTGCCGTGTGTGTTGTTAAACACCTGATTAGTCCACCAACCAACTAGCCAACTTGCAGTACTGGTCGGGCAGTGCTATTGGGGTGCTTAGACGCCACTACTGAGACATGAGAACTCAAAATGCATTCGGCCTGTCCTATCTAAAGGCAGAGAAGTGTGAAGTGAATATATGGTGAAAATGGCCCGCAGTGTGCGTCATTCCCTCGAGTGTGCAGTCGCCAACGAACGAGAAGAAGCAGGTAGCTGTGGCAAATCCTGGTTGGATGAGAACCATCAAACAGGCACGCGTTGTGTAATTGGCGCAGCTCAGAGCTCAGTCACAGTCGTCAAGGCAAAGCAGGTGAAATCAAAGACGCCTCCGTCACACCCGAGTTGGGTGGCACCACCCAGGGGCCGATGAAATCTAGGAGGTCGCACCAGACGAAATGCGTTTCGATTGGCTGAGCAGTGCCAGCTAAGTAGAATCCATGCGTTAGCAAATGCCTTTTAGATTTATATGGTGAAAATGGCCCGCAGTGTGCGTCATTCCCTCGAGTGTGCAGTCGCCAACGAACGAGAAGAAGCAGGTAGCTGTGGCAAATCCTGGTTGGATGAGAACCATCAAACAGGCACGCGTTGTGTAATTGGCGCAGCTCAGAGCTCAGTCACAGTCGTCAAGGCAAAGCAGGTGAAATCAAAGACGCCTCCGTCACACCCGAGTTGGGTGGCACCACCCAGGGGCCGATGAAATCTAGGAGGTCGCACCAGACGAAATGCGTTTCGATTGGCTGAGCAGTGCCAGCTAAGTAGAATCCATGCGTTAGCAAATGCCTTTTAGATGATCTCCTGAAATGAATCATACAAAAATTTGTACAACAGTATGCCATGTTCTATCAGTGTTGTGCTGTTACTCAATGTCTTGTTAGTGGCACCATTCCTCCTGCCTAACTGGGGAAGAAGTGGATGATATGGTGGTGGCAAATGAGACGAGTGATAGAGTTCCTATCACTGGCAGCAGCAATCGCCTGGCCACTGCCTTATGGAGCAGGTGTAGAGCCATCTTCCGACTGTCAAAGCGCTTGTGGATGCAGTCTTGGCACTGCTGATTGTGATTTCCTTTCCCATCCCTTACTTTCCTCTCCACAACCTCACGCATTTATTTGCAAACCCATGTTTCTATCCATCGTAATGTTGATATCCTCTACTTTGCTCCGTGTTAATGCATTGATTTCTGTCCCCTTACCCTCCGATTCATCACGTATTCACGGCCGTTTTCAATGTGAGGTTCCAATCATTTACTCTACCATCCTTTCTTCATGCCATTCAAGCACTATTAGACCGATCACCTGCTCACTTCCATAATTTTGTGGGCTTTCGAAGAAAATTGACTTGTAAGCACAATTTTGCTGATAACGAAATTCTAATCCACGTTAGAATAATTTCCTCTTTAATGGCTCCAGGACAGCTGCCAACATTCATCAAACCCACTAATCTAGCAATGCGTCCCTGATGCAGGTCTTTCCACAACATGCGAATTCGGAGTTTATGAGAGGTGACTCAGTCTCGTTGGATGGTGACCCCTTCAGCCACTTTAACAGCCAGACACCTTCTCCTTATACTTTAAAATAGACAGATTGTATTTTTATAAGGGTATTATAAGCAGCTATAGAATCTTTGTGTGCATAGTGGTATAGCTAATGCAGGTAGTTATTTGTGCTTGGTCCCGCGGTTATTGCAGACCACACTAGCTCCTAGGCAGCTAATCAAAGTATCGGACTAGAACAATGTTTACTTTTTCGCGAAAATATTAAATTATTTTGGGAATTTAGGATTGCCGTCACTTAAAGTTGGCAATTAATCCACTTCGTCACACATGTGTGATACCATTCATTTATTAGTTAACAACTATCGGTTGCACTGTTTTGTGCTGCAGACGTATTATTTAGACCAATGTAAGCAAAAGAAGTCGTTATAATTTTATTAGATTGATGGTAGTAATCTGAACCCATCGTGCGGTTTGTCGTGCGTGGAGTGGTTACTAGGAATCGCAACTTCGTATTCGAGTGCGAGATCACATAAATCACTGCTGGTTGTGCATTTGTTTCTAAAGGCACAACTTGAAGACGAGGCCAGTACTTTCCACCTTCCTTATGTCTTAAAAAATAACTCGGGAACTTTGCAGCGGCTCAACGGCGAGTGTGTGAAACGAACAGTGGTGGGTGGGAGGTCGCACTGCCATCTACCTTCTCCATAAGCACACCCGTGATTAAACAAAATAAATTTAAAGCAAAACATATGGTAAGAAGCTTTTAGGCACTCCTCTTGCGTCTCGATGGGTTCACAATTGGAAGAAGTGATCAAACAGACAGATGGGTAATATTTTAGCCTTAAAGGCAAAGGCTTCAAACTGCGCTGTAAAGTCTTTTAAAACAACAAAGCCTACACCATTCAAGGGCCATACAAGGCATGACGTCCTGGGTATGGTGCCCAAAAGCCGCTTTCACCGACGGCCTACCAAGCGTCCATCAAACCGCCGATTTGACGATCCTTGCCAGACTCTTAGTCTTCCGTTCAAGTCAGTCAGAATGAGGTGCAAAGTAGATGAAGGAGTGGTGGATGGAGGAAGCCGACCACTCCATTGGCATAGGAAAGGCATCTAGGGGGCCAGCAACACCTCATTGATTTGTGCTGTTTTGGCAAAGAAGAAGACCTACATTCTTGCAATTTATGTTAAGTTTATATAAACACGCCCTAGACGATATCCACGAATAACGTCAAACCTACCAGCATCACATGTAGTGACGTGACTATCCCGCTCGATTTTGTGCGTCAAACATGTGTGACGTAGGGCATTTATCAGATTCTGATGGCTAATAATGATGCTGCTACGCTCATGAGCATTGCGTAAGACTGCGGTCTTTTTGCCTATATGGTCAAGCGTGGCAGAAAGGATTATGGTGATGGTCATGACCTTACGCTTGTGAGTGTCTTCCCTCTCTTCGATTATCCTATTTAGCCATAGCCCTCATAGCATGCCATTTGCTAGTTGCGCCTCGTAAGGCTTAGCAGGTGAAGTCAAGGGGACAAAAATGAGGTTGAAACAGAGGAATAATGCAATTCATTGTGATCTGTTGAAGTGTTTCGGTAAATAGTCAAAAAGTGTCAGGCACAGTTCCTACCAGTACAGGCCACTCCCCGCACAGCTTAAACATTTTTGGAAGTGACCTTCTGACTTCCACCCAAAGACTTCAGCGCCTGCTTTTCCAAATACAAGACAAACAGACCATTCAGTGTCCCGATCTTGTCAGATTCGCATAGCGCCTTTCGTCTGCAAATTACCTCCTTCAAAGACGACTTGTCGCTGCTTATCCGTGCCCTTCCTATGCAGTAAGTGCCTTACTGCAGTAGTTAAGTTGCGGGATGAATGCATGCCTAGGGCCATTGGACGCCTAGAGTGGGTTTGTAAGAATGCAAAGAGAAAAATATGCCTGGCATGCCTCTAACACAACCCCTTTTACATCAAGTGACTCCGGCTCCTCCTGGCCTGCCATCATGTACTTATCTCCACCTGCAAACTCATACAATTCGCAACCGAAGCTGCTTTGCCCTCTCACCGCCGGTGAACGAGCTGTCACGACGGCTTAGGAGGCAAAAGCCAACCGTGTGTAGCACTGTCGCTGATTACTTGTCAGTAGTAGGTGATGCGCATATTTGGTATCTTCTGCTCCACAAAGCTGTTTTTATTTATGGTTTTCCCATTATACCAATTTTATGCTAAGATACGCTTAGCAACACTAAAACCGCGACCACTTCCATAATGGAAGAACGCATCTCATGGAAAGTGGAGGCTAGTTAACGGCGCGAATGCATTTGTTAGGTCGGTCAGTCAGTCAATCTGACAGCAACAATGAACCTGTGCACTTTTGTTTGGCAAGCGTGCTGGATGACTCAAATGGCTCAGTAAAGCTCAGTTAATTAAATGGAACAAAAGTTCTTGATTTCAATGAAGGCTTTATTAGAGGCGAGTTCAGGTGGTTCTTTACGTGCCCATGAGAGACAAGTCTCATCCGTCGACATTTAGCATTGCGACCTAAAATGCATTCGTTTTGCCGTTTTGTCGTCTTTCAGCTGCTTTGATTTCTGTTGTTAGTACCACAGGTAGTAATGGATAGCAACTAGCTGGATGTCGGAGCCGTTGTCTGGTCAGCCAAGATCCCCATGTACGAGGTTCTAAGGTGCGGAGATGCGCCGTAAAAGGGTTTGTTAAGTTTACCCAATTTACTCCTCAGAGTAGTAAGACGGAATTTGTTTACCTCTATACCATGCAATCCTTTCTCTTGTTAATTTGTTCTAAGTTTATTATTTTATACTGAATTGCTGAGGTCCTTTTCTAGGTGTGGACTGCTCTCTCGCTGCGGTACCACAGCCATGAATGTGAGGTTAATGTTTGCTGCATCGTACAATTCTGGTGTGACGCACCACCAAAACAATAAACGTCATTTGAGGAAGTGCGCTAGGATTTTGGCGATTCATCCTCGACGCAGCAGTTCCACCCCATTTTACGTGGGATTGAACTGCTGACACCCAACCCCACTTGTTGCTGTCCAACGCTTGCGATGTTTTGATAAGATTTGTAGGACTAATGTAAATCGTAAAATAACAAGCGAGTGCGATGGTGCATATTCGTTGAAATCTGTTTTTTGGTTCACTGAGTTTGCTACTACTCATTACATTTATGTAGAGCCACAAAGCCAACATAAGCAAAGCCACAAAGCAATCCTCTTCATCTACCACAGCTATGACTTTGTAGTCCATGATTCGAATTCACCACTACCGACTGCTTCGATTTGGGCAGGTATTTGCGTGGTCAGTGAGGTTCTGAGTAGTTGATTGCTAGCTAGATACAGGAGTTAAATTGTGGGTTGCGACATCAAACAGCATTAGCAAAACCTCCGTGCCCTCCGAGTGGTCATCGGTGATGTGTGTCAGTGGCGAGATGACGCGCAGGTGCCTGAATACAACCTGTGGTGTGGTGGCCATGGAGCGGTCGTGCTTTAAGGCACAACCTCGCATTTAAATGCGGGACCACACGTTTCTCCACCAGTTGCAGTTTTACCTTAGTAAAGCAATTAGAAGACGGCACTGGTAGGCACTTAGCTCCTTTGTGCCTCAAAGGAAACAGTCATGAAATCTACGGAGGCTATGGAGAGTGACCAAACGACCACGTGAGTGACGTGGTATACGAATCGGGGGTCTCGATTAAGGCAAACTGATATACTCGCAGACTTCAAGTGAAGGGGCCAAACTAGACTCTAAATTTTGTCTAGATTAGTGGGACCTAAGCCACACAGTAGCCGCACGAAGGCCTCACCAAAGTGGAAAGTGCGAGACGCTATCGCAGTCGACCTTCCAACTCTCCATCAATATGCCCATCCAACGATCCCATTCGGCCTCCACATTCAACACAATCATGGATGCATTCGATAAGTTGGCTATCCTTTAAGGCGCCTGCGTAGCTCAGTACGATCAAAGTGCCAGGCTAATAGCGAGGTTATGGTTAGGGTAAGCGGACCACTCCACTGAGGTATGTCAACCTCGCATTTAAATGCGGGACCACATGTTTCTCCATTAGTTGCAGTTTCACCTTAGTAAAGCAATTAGAAGACGGCACTGGTAGGCACTTAGCTCCTTTGTGCCTCAAAGGATACAGTCATGAAATCTACGGAGGCTATGGAGAGTGACCAAATGTCCACGTGAGTGACGTGGTATACGAATCGGGGGTCTCGATTAAGGCAAACTGATATACTCGCAGACTTCAAGTGAAGGGGCCAAACTAGACTCTAAATTTTGTCTAGATTAGTGGGACCTAAGTCACATAGTAGCCGCACAAGGCCTCACCAAAGTGGAAAGTGCGAGACGCTATCGCAGTCGACCTTCCAACTCTCCATCAATATGCCCATCCAACGATCCCATTCGGCCTCCACATTCAACACAAGCATGGATGCATTCGATAAGTTGGCTATCCTTCAAGGCGCCTGCGTAGCTCAGTACGATCAAAGTGCCAGGCTAATAGCGAGGTTATGGTTAGGGTAAGCGGACCACTCCACTGAGGTATGCAAGGCATCTATGCTCCTAGCAGGATCGCAAGGATTGTTGTTTTTCCTAGTGGAGAAAAAACATTTCCCAATGTATTGTTTGCATGTACTCTACCAACTTCGCATGCGATGCCCTGATTGTCCCACTTGAGTTCGCACATCACAAATATGTGACATGCGGGATTTTTTACTTTGTGGTGGCTAGCCATGTTACTGCGTTGCTAATGAGAATTTTGGCACAGCTATAATATTTCTTTTGGTCCGCTGGTGTGTGCTGGGAAGGATTATGGCAATGGTAATGAGCACGTGCTGGTGAACTGAACGTCACTCTGTGCCCATTCTACACAACCACAACCCTCATGTCAATTTCGCCTTCTTCGGTGCGCGCTATGAGCTTACCAGTCCTGCAATCAATACTTTTGAGCATGCCAACACCTAAGTTATTGGCAATGACAGCGGAACCGATGCTTCTTCTTCAACGTCACCGTCAACTTAGAATGCTGAAGTTTACTCGCAAAAGTTTCCTCAAACGTTTATGTAAGTGCTGGGATACGTAGTAGGAGTAAATGACAATATTTCAACAGCTGAAGGCATGGCCTCCTTTGGCCTAGTTCCACCCGTCTGCCTTCACCCCTTCACTACTTCAACAGCGGCTTTAACAACTTTGTCGTGTCACTGTAGCACTTGGGCTGGACATGTTAAGACTTACCAAACCGAAGAGGAGAGGTTAAATACTTACCCGAACCGGTTACAGCAGTTTCCTTATCCTGCGATTTAACATCGCCTGCAAACATCCCATATCACTGCGACCGTATCAATTTGCATAACCGAAGATGGCTTGGTAGACCATTGGCAAGAAGGCTAAATGTGGTGGCATGTTGGATGTTTGGAGTGCCTCGATTTCCTCAAAACAACCAACCGTTTCCTAAAAGTGGTCCAACATACTCGGCTGCTAATGTGCAAACTGGATAGAGGTTTTGAAAGGGCTTTGTAAGGACTGACGTGATTCACACTACTTCTTAGTCAAACGGAGTACAGTGGTGGAAACGACTAAAGGCACTGCGAATGCACCCATTGTCGCAATAGACGTTTCCCCTATGCAGCAGGACACAGCTAGTGTGGCAGGAGCGTTTGCCGTCGTCTGTGAAATCGACTTCTGACGGGATGAACTGAAGTTAGCATTGTGGTACCACAAATTTCGTTGATGAAGAGTTAAATAGCAGTCGACGTGAACACTGGCAATGCTAAAAGATCGTGGCCCTAATTTGACTGCAGCCGACCTCGCAAATTGTTGATTTGTGATGTCCGTGATTAACGCATAAAGCAGTCACACGTAATGTGGATCAACTTGTTGGATAATAAGGCTATCTTGTCGTGATCGACAAGTCGTGGTTGCGAATAAGAAACGTGACAATCCTAGTATGTTTAAAACGCATCATCTCCACTTCAGATGGGGTCAAGTCTGTATAGCCAGCAGTGCCACCTCCCAGCCAGCCGCATTATTTTCAACCATCCACCGGTCTCGTCTTCAGGCCACGCCAGCAGGACGGAACTACAATCTGCGAAGAAATAAGTAATTTCTCATTCGAATGCAAAGTTGCGCCTCCCGGCGACCATTCCACAGGCGCTGCATCGGAGACTGTAAACCGATCACGTCTTTTGCTCACGCTGATCGCATTTACTGCCTCTGTGCCACTAGCCAGCAGGACCCATCGCTCTTGCCCAGCAGCTGTCTATTTTCAGCGCAAACAACCGCTAATTTTGAGAATTGATGGAAACTATAACAAGAAGGAAAAGATATTGTTTTCTCGTTGAAACGAATATTGGATTCTCGAAGGCTAATGTGTTTGCAAACATGCATCTGCCTCCACTGCGAAAAGAAGCACAAATAATTAAAAGATTTTGGCAATGCTAGGGTGCTTACAAAGTGTCCAATGTCGCTTGGGATACCGAACTTTAGAATCTTAACTCTAAACCACTACAGAGACTGATTTTATAATTATAGTAGTAGTGAAGCTTAATCCTGCACCGTTTACCGCAATGAGGGTTGAGTCCTTCATTTCCACTGCTCAAGAATGCAATAGTTGGTTAGTAAATGATTGAAGAGATCTCTGTCCTACAAAAGGAGACGTTGCTCTACCACCCTGGCATTGCGTTTTATGGGGATGCCTTCACCAGGGACACATAGCTAAAATTAGTTGGTCTGATGAATATCCGTATCTATTTTGAACTCATTAATGATTAAATGATTTCAAGGTGGATTGAAAATCTAGCAATCTGTAAATAACCAGGTCTGAAAAGGGATGCAATTAAAAGCCTACTGAAGTGCGCAAATGAGCAGACGAGCAGTCTGTCGAGAATGGGTGATAAAATAAATGTTTGGATCCTCAAAATAGGAGTGGTCGTGGGTGTGTGACAAATCGGGGGGCGAGTGGACATGCAGCAATGCATGAATATGGAACGTAGTAGAGGAGACCAACGCCGAAGTGACTGCAGACATAGGTTTACAAATAACTGCAAGGTGTTATGGGAAGTAATTCACCATCACCAGTGCAGGGTTTGCATTGGCTCACATTGGTCCTAAATGTAGAGAGTCAGTTTCACCAGCCAGCACTACAACAGTCGAACGATGGCCACAAGCATGAGGTATGTAGTAGTCGTAGTAAGGCGATTGGCGTTGCTGGTGACAAGTAAATTAGCACTCATGGCATATTCATTGCCTCGACTAAACTCGGTTCTACAATGAATGTCGGGGTATTTAGAGCATAAATGTATGTAGATGATTATAGCCACTCAGGCTAAAGTAAGAATCGGCGTGTTGCTCTAGAAGGTGTTCAACGATCAAACATGCGAATGGAAAATTCGAGAACTCAAAAATGAATATTTTTTTTGTGATGGTGGTAGTTTTAGCACCACTGGCACTAATCATAGTACACGTTTCAACAAAATGAATTCATACTTGGCTCTGAGCACCACGTTCACGCCAAGCCTTAAAGGCCCCTCTAAGTATTTGCACAACCTTAGCCTACGTGAAGCGGGAAGGGAAAAGAAGGCAGAGTAACTATAAATCCGCAAGGCTAATGACTTTGCTTTGCTTATTTGTACTCTTTTAATGATCAAGTAGTTCTGCATCAAGGCGATTGGACCCGCTTTGTCTCCGCTCAAGAGGTCGAAGTGTGTCTACTGAAATCCAATTTTAGTAGGCCCAATTTATGCACAAGAAAATAGTTGTTAGTGTATGCTGATGGAACCTTCGTCCCGAGATCTTCACTCCGTAACATTTCCATTTGCTTTATTTCGAAAAAAAGTCGCCTCAAACTTAAATGGCTATGCGTTAACGAATGTTATTTCACCATCAACGGTGCTGTGTCCAGCATTGCTTGCTCACTGAAATCCAACTCGCGAAGTCCGTAAGTGTGTTTATTTGGAAGTGGAGGATGTACCGTGCCCATATGCTATGCGGGGCTGAAAAGATTTGGAGAGGAGCATGCTGCCTCGAGATCTTTTCCATAAAGAGCATTTAGCCAGGATGAAATGGGGCGAAAGCAAATAACCTCTGGTGCGGCATCCAAACTAAAGTTGTTATGGTACCATTTTTGTCTGGGCCTTCAGAGACGACCACGCAACACGCTGCAAGCAGTAGGTGACACCGGCTGAGTCAGGACATTGCTCCCTCTATTTCCTTTCCAAATAATTTGCGTATTTTTCTTTTTCTTGATCGCGATTCGCTGGACTGTAATCCTTTCTCCGACCCAGTTCATTCTATCTGCCCCTACTCCACTACGTTTTGTCCTAGCACTATGTGCCCTTTTATTTCTTTGCCGTGCCCCGCTTCTCCGCTTGAACAACGCAAGTGAGCCAGTACATAGGGTAAAGGCAAGACTCGCAGAAATTAAGGGTGAGTCCTGACATCGTCCCCTCCCTTTTTGGAAGTGGAGGATGTACCGTGCCCATATGCTATGCGGGGCTGAAAAGATTTGGAGAGGAGCATGCTGCCTCGAGATCTTTTCCATAAAGAGCATTTAGCCAGGATGAAATGGGGCGAAAGCAAATAACCTCTGGTGCGGCATCCAAACTAAAGTTGTTATGGTACCATTTTTGTCTGGGCCTTCAGAGACGACCACGCAACACGCTGCAAGCAGTAGGTGACACCGGCTGAGTCAGGACATTGCTCCCTCTATTTCCTTTCCAAATAATTTGCGTATTTTTCTTTTTCTTGATCGCGATTCGCTGGACTGTAATCCTTTCTCCGACCCAGTTCATTCTATCTGCCCCTACTCCACTACGTTTTGTCCTAGCACTATGTGCCCTTTTATTTCTTTGCCGTGCCCCGCTTCTCCGCTTGAACAACGCAAGTGAGCCAGTACATAGGGTAAAGGCAAGACTCGCAGAAATTAAGGGTGAGTCCTGACATCGTCCCCTCCCTTTACTTATCAAATTATTTACCTTTTTTCCTTTTGTTTACTTCCACGTGCCAGCGAAGCATTTATTCAAATGGCAGTGCTCGTGAATGGGCCCATTTGGAGAGGTCTGTGTGCCAGCAGTAAGCGTCTCATCTTTAGATGATTTGTAATTTCCATTCAACAATATTTTGGCAATTTAACAGTGGTGGCGCAAATGTAGATAAAAAATCGAATGTATGAATAGATGCTACAACACGTCCCAAATTAAACCACAAACTCCGACTTCAGTCAGTTGATTCATTTGCAAAGTGTGAGGACAATGGCGTCGTAAAGGGTCACAAAGTTCTAAGTGGGAGATTGTCAGTGGTAGAATGCTTGCTCTCTAGTTTAGCGTTTTGTTTTCTTGCGTTCGCTTCCGTATTGATCGCTTCGCCTTCCATTCCCTTCTTCTTGGCCACATCACCCCTATCCTTCACCCCTTGCAGTAGGTCAAATGTTTTATTCGTTTGTGCAGGAGAGGTCGAGCCAACCCAACTCTCCTCTCTGGTTGGGAGCAAGCATTATCGAAGGCACAGGATCTGAAACGCCTGCCATCAACCTAAATTTGCTGGTTCCGTAGTTGTATTTATTGGTGAGTCGTCTGTTTCATTGCCTTGATCACCTATATGCATCTTCATAATTCCTGTTGCAGTTATGAAATAAGTAACAGACGTACAGGATCAAAACTGTGTGCTTCCAGTCACTTACCAACTGGATATGCACCGCAGAGAGCTAACGTGGATTGGGTTCGGTTAGATAAGGCATGACTAGATGCGTCTCTCTACGCTAGCATGCAAACAACACTGACCCTTTCGCATTTCATCATTCCAGCAATGCTTCACTTGCCTCTCAGAATCCACAAGAGAGACTTAGAGGTCAGTGATGCTTCTAATTCTTCCCCCAAGTTATTAGGGTTCATCATGAACACCTAGAGACCATTGGCACCTTCAGATTGGGGAATGAGGCGCAACTCTCCCGTATCCTGAATCCCCCTCAGGTTCCATTCCAGTATCACCACCGTAAATGTCTCGTTCTTCCCCCACCATCCTCTTTTTCTTCCAAAATAATGAGCCCTGCGTAACACATGACCGATTCTTACCGCATCTTGCTTATCTACTTTGTTACAGTTAAGAGATTCGCAGATGCACATTCATGTGCCTACCTTTCTTCACTGCCTTTTAGTGAGGCCAGAACTAGTTCTTCCCATTTCTCGTTTTGTTTTCATACCTTAACATCCTTCGAAGTAAAAGTTGCGTTTCTGCTATGTCCCCCTTCTCTCGGGTTAGCCCTCGTCAATGTCATTTTGGTGAGTTTACTCGTATTTGATTGTCCTTGTCTACTGTGCATTATATCATATGCTCGTCCTGTTCCATGTCAGCGCTCACGTCTCTTACTTCCTTTTACTGCTCCAGCCCACCCAGACCCAAACTGTCGAGCCTCCCCTCCCAACATGCTTTCGAGAATGAAGACAAGCACGAAAATACGAAATACGAAAAGTCAGTTTGAAATTAAGAAAGCTAATCTACGACACTGTTGTGCACTTTACGGTTTCTTTTTGGCTCGTCGTGTTGCTCAACTAGCCGTTTTATGTGGTCGTCCTTGAGCTGACTAGTTCAATGCTTCCTATCATCTCCGCTGTAGCGGACGTTGATTCTAACAGAAGTGGCGCAGCAGATGGTGGACTTGGGGCGGTGGATGAAATCAGTCTCCCCGCCTCTGACTCAACCACGAACCGGAAAGACACCCTCTTACTTGCACTGTTGGCGATTCTCCTACTCCTACCGACTCCATGGACCTCATCAGCCTTTACGAGTGTCCTGTATGCATGGACTCCGCACGGCCTCCGAATTTGCATTGTCAATGTGGTCGCATCATCTGTGTCAGTTGCGCACCAAACTCTCCTCTTGCCCCACTTGCCGCGGATATCTCGGTAAGGTACTATCCTCACAAAGAATTGGTTAACGAAGTCTTAAGTAAGTAGGTTTTACTTGATATACCCTGCTATATACCATTTCCATGCGGCACGTTTTGGGCATCCTTGTTGTAAGACGAGTGGTGTTTGTATTTCTTATACTGGATTTCAAAGTTGGACTTTTCCTGTTGAAGACGTGGCTAGATACTTACTGACGAAGGCTTTTAAAATTTTAATGTGTTGCGCATTTTTACATGAAAGTGAAGTAAACCTGTGTTCCTGCGCTGCTACCAAATAACTGGTCTTCTCTCTAGGTGGGTTTACTGGTCTTCTCTCTAGGTGGGTTGGGTTATTCCAAGCATGTGGAAGACATCTTTGCTGCCACCCTACAAAGATTCCTAAGCTAGATCTCACCATGCGATCAATGAATGAGTGAGGGACAAAAAGCCCACCTTTTAGTGAGAATTTAAGCTCAGGTGATAATAAACAGGAGATCGGCGATTTTGGCGAGTGGCTAATACAGATGAGAGCAAGTAAAGTAAAGGGCCACTGATCTGCGATAATTATGTGGCATCTCCTAATGACGCCCGCCCTTAGGTGCATGCAAATCTCATGGTCTTGCTTCCCCAAAAGTTTGGTTTCACTCTCTAGGCGTCAGCTGCAACTGAAATGGCTGACTATACAACAGGAGCGTGTTTGATAAAAGGCGATAATTTGTGAATTGTTTGTGTGTCTCACAACGAATGACTGGATTTTCTATGTGGTTAATAAATTTGTCGACTTGGGTTGTTTACAAATTAATGGACACTCATAATCCACCCAATCTGCGTGCAATTTATTGAGTGGCTTGATATGTACCTTTACCAAATGACTGAGACCGATCACGATTGTATTCCTTACGGTACTGACATTGCGTTGGTATAGTGCGGATATCTCTGCTTTATCAGTATGGCAAGTGCAGCAAAATAAGTGTCGTAGAACTTCCCTTGCTGTCAAACACATAATTATCTGTGGCAAATTTAGTAGAGCCTACCATTTAAGTGACCAACCTAACCGAAGGGCCACTGAAAGTTTGGCTAGAACATTATAACTACTCCCACTTTGGAGTACTTCTGCTCCTCAAGGCTTAGAACAAATATTCACGTAGATTTTTACCACGATCGGTGAAATTGGCTTCAGATATATACGCTATGCAAAATTTCTGAAGCCTTCAATGATCTTACCAGAATGTGAAATTTCCTTAAGTGTGTTCATTGCCTTGCGGATGCTAAGGTGTCTTACCTGCCCCCGAAATCGGGAAGGTCCTTCATAGTTCAGTGAAATGACCGACCTTCAAAATTAGAATCTCGGTCAGTGTGCACACTTTGCGGTGTCCATACTGACGAATGAAACGCATGAATGCAACCGAGGTGGCCGTGTACAAGTATTATGCATGCATATTTTAATGTTAGCTACCTAACGTGTACCAGTTCTCGCACCAGATAAGTGGCACATGATTCACGATATCAATACTTGCTCTTTGATCCGAATATCCTGTGAGCATAGATTGTAACAGTGGAAGAGATGTGAGGTGAGGTCTTTTAAAATGCTACACTTAACCAGGTTTAACTAAAATCAAGCACTTTTGGGATAAGCGCAATCAGCCACCTTATTTTGGTAGTCACCTGCGAAATCATATTCCCTAGATGACTCTCGGAAAACCCTTTGCAAATGTGAGCATAGCATCCGAATAGAAAATATAATTGTCTTTGTTAAATTAGTCCTGGGTTTGAATATCGCCGTGGTTATCTTTGCCACTGAGTCAAAATTTTCGAGATACGAGCAATTTTGCAAGAAAACTATGGTCCACTCCTGTCGCATGGCGCAAATCAACCCGACATCTTAGCAGTATATGTGAAGGGCCAAGCGCTGGAATGGCTACCGCAACTGGCTTGCATTGCGCTTTGTAGTAAAGGACCCTAAGATGCTGGAGAATCTGCAATTGATGCCATTGGCAAGGCCTGGTATAATGCATTGGATGAAATCGAGTTGGTTTTGATGCCTTTTTGAGGCTGCAAAGAGGAATATTGCGACATCACAAGTTTCCTTAGCCACCAAAATCGCATGCTTGAGTCAAAAGGCGACCATTATAACCACATGTATGACCACCTCTCCTTGAGGCCTCCAGTTTGATGCTTAATTCCAAGGTCATTATTTGCAATGACCTTGTAGCTGTGAACCAGCATAAATTTTGATGGCCTATGTCCGTCTTTTGTTAGCCTACTCTCTAATGGGTACGGTAAGGTAAAAAAGGGGTATTCAAGCGAAAGATTGAGAAAATATGAGCACAAATTATGTACGGTCTAAGTAATCTCCTTTATTGACAATCTTCACCAGTGCAAATGCGGCTTAAATGCATTATGATATGAGTTGAGTTGAGTCACGTACACTTCACGCCCTCAACTTTCTGCAAACCTAGTTTTCGGGCCCCACAACTACCGACATTTTGAAGTAGTTCGTAAAGGACCAATTAATTATGAGACTAACATATTCGCTTACGGATGCTCTGCATAAATAAAATGATTTACAATGGACCCACCTCCAACCCTTCAATGACCTATACCGCATGCAGCTGACGTATTTCAGTGCAGTCAATTTCAGGTTAGGACCAATCTCTGGCCGCTGGTAGGCTAGTCTTGCGAAGCAAATCTCATCCAAGTAATTGGCGCGTACCGTGTAGCACTGGAAGGAATGCGCTTTCTTAAAACAACGTCATCACCACCTCACAGAATATTGCACTTATTCAACTGGCATTATAGATGTGCACCTGCGAGCAGCTGAGAAGCCGTGTTCTGCATTTTGCAAGTAGACTGACCCCCGCAGGCAAGGCCTTGAGCAAAAATATCAAATAAAATAATCAGCAATAGGCACAGGCATCTTCACTCAAGCACAGACCTTAAGTGGCCCAAGCAGACAAATCATGGCTCCCTTGTTCTCCATAGTTGACAAGCGGATTGAACCAAATCCGCTACAGCACTGAGCACGGTGAAAAATTCGCTTAGTCAAATTTTATTGTTTCGATAAGAGAATTAGTTGAATGAAAGTCGCAACCATCAACGGCTGCAATGAAAACGCTATTAGATTTCGGTAAGCATTACTCATGCAACTTGCGCTTCTCTGCCTCGCGATGAGCATACTGTATACTCAGTTACATATAATCATGCATCTTGCCTTCGTCCCCATCAATAAAAATGTCCACGGAAGTATGGCTTGATCTGCACTACTCAGGATAATTACCCCAAACAGAACGCGCATGTTTCCCAAACATCAAATCAGGCGCCCCTAAATTCAAGATGCACACACTCATCTGTCTCAATAAAATGAGTAACAGTGTAAGTGCATTATTACTTACGCGCATTTATGAAGATTAAGTCCAGCGATTAAGTGAGAGGCCACATTAGTTATGTCAGCATATGCTTCGACCCAAATGACACTAACATGCTTGACAAGGAATTAAATATAATGTATCGCTATTCTCTATAGGCCATATGCTACACTTCTCCACTTTCAAGCAACCTCGTGAGTAGTTCTAACACCTTCAACTTCCGATTATTGAGCATCTCATGCTCACCTGCGTGAAATCAACTAATTGTTTTCACTGTAAAATCGTAATACTTTTCAGATCTCAAATGCACCCCAGCCTCTAACGCCTGCCCGCAAGACCACTTCAACCACCTTGAGAACACGGAGGGTGCAATTGCTCATAGTTCATTTTCGCTTTCATGCGTCACTGCTTCATTTTGGTGCAGCTGTTGACACGATTACTAATATAAGCGCTAACTATGACAAATAGGGTAAGAAAAGGTGGATTGGCTTCAAGTGCCAATGCCTCGACTTGCCTAAAATGAAACATACGTCTTCAACAAATGTTGGCTTGCAGTCATTGTAGAAGCTGTCATTACTTGATTTTAAAGCCAGCAGACCAGGATCGCCCCAGGCGGTTAGTCACGAAAATGACGGTAACGAAATTTTGCGATAAATATTGTTTGGTCAAGTGCACAAATCTCGAAGCTGCAAAGTTTGACATTTCTTTTTGCAGCACCTTGCATTTTATCATCATGGGCAACTCATTCTCAAATTTTTCCATTTGTTCATTGTTTTTCGATTAAAACACTCCTTCATACCTACTTCTCATTGAAACCTGCTTTTTTGCAGATTAAATCCATGTCGAGTGGCCCTCTCTAGCACCGCTTATATATCTTACTTCTCCATCTTATTTCGGATGACCGAGAGAGCGCAACGGTGTAGCAAGCACCTTAAGGAGGAGTAAGTGGTTGAGTTGTATGCTCATGACCAAGCTCCTACACAATTGCTGTCAGATACAGATCATATATGAACACTAAACCAAAACTGTGTTGATATTTCGTGGAATTCTATAAATTTTCATGCTAAGTTCTGTTAACGGTAGTGACTTGCTTGTGCAGCCTCAATAAAACCTCAAGCATGACAAGGCCTCGCATTTACAGCGTTAGTCAAGAACATACATTAGTTTACAAAATCTGGCATTATTTCCCACATAACGGTCATTTGAATGCATTATAAATCTTCGAATTTTTGCTCCGATTCCTCAATGTTCTAGCGGGAACCAAACTTAATGATTTACACTGACTAATGCGAAAAAGCAGCATTAAATGCAAAGTTATCGCCTTATGTTGGGCGGATGTCCATAGGCGATGCTCATAGCTGTGCATACATCAGTCGGGGATAAGTTACGCCAACTTGCTTGATTGCGCTAAAATACAGACAAATAGGTAAGCATTTACTAGCATACTTAAATAAACATAACATCCAAAAACCATTTTCTTGTAGATTTTGTCGTCTATAACCATTGAAAGTGCCGACGCGAGCTAATGAAATGCAGTGCGACGCAATGCGCACCCTCTCAAAATAACCGACCAACATTCAACCAGATTTCACGTAGTCAGTTAGCCTAAAATCAGATCCAACGCATGTTTTGTTCAGCATTACGCTAACAATCCCTATGCACTAAAAGACCTCGCCTTACTAAGCCGGCATTCGTAATTAAAAACAAATGAATTATAAAGTAATTCAGCAAAACCTACTAGTTTGCAGCCATCACAGTATTCACATGCGTTCTACGCAAATAATGCGAGCCAAATATCTGCGAAGTAGAAGAGATTAAGGCGCAATAATGAAACATTACTGCAGAATATGCCTGACGGTTAAGCCAATACGTACAGAAATGATGCGAATGCATGTGTTCTTGCAATGCCTCCAGCGTCGCACATTCTTCATAGCATTCTGTGCAGTGAAGACGCATTTCTGAATTGCCTATTTTTACGACTGTGGTATGGTACGAAAAAGCATAAGTATAAGAGGGCTTTGCCCAAGGCGCTAAAGCTCTGGCTAAGCAGCAGAGCTCACTATTTGTTTCAGTGGAGTGTTAATGGACGTAAACTCACTAATGTGCACTTCGATGAAATGATGGAGGTACGCATCAAAGTCTTCGAACGACATAAGGCACACACAGCACACATTGTGATTCCAGCCTATTTTTGAGTTTTGGGCGAAGGATCTTGTATTAATTTTGGCATAGATGCGAACAAAAGAGAAGCATGATAATGAGAGCAGTAACGTCGTTCACCTTTTTGATGCCGTAAGAGAAACCCGAGGGTTTCGTAGAACCTTGGACAAGTGGGGCAATCGAGGGTCATGGTGGCTGAAACATATTAAACATGTGCAAAATGAGATGTTGCAAACATGTTGCAATCCACCTAATTTGACCACATTCTGCGCAAGACTTTATCCTTATTCCGCTCAGCACTATTCAACCATTCGTTACTTGACCCTGAATCCCTATGAATTAAGATGATTATCGCTGCACGAAGACACAACAATACCTGCATATACATTCGAAATAGGGCATCTTGAAATTGAAATCTACTTACCATGATGCACACGATCCAAGTGAGCGAAGCACAAGTTGATGCTATCGAAAGGCATCAAGCAAACCCTACACCGGTGGATATACATTTTGGCTAGGAGGAATGTGAGCTGCACGAGATCCTGAGGCAGGGCTTACTGTGACTCCAATGAATGAGCAAGATCAACTCATAGATTTGTCCTCAGCTTTACACGTGATCAAAGCGCAGAGGAGCAGTGGTTGCGTATTTGATTAACACTTGGGACTATGTGTGCATGCGTTTAAAAATCATTGCACTAGAAGTGATTGACTTTTCATTATGTTTCCCAAATAATGGTCTAATCTATGGATTTAGTTTGTCCTGTAGCGGATAGGAATTTGTTTTGCAAGAAAAAACTAAGCACATCTGATA